>QEPC01009940.1:472850-491520 GCA_003113815.1 Sphenodon punctatus | reverse complement strand
AGCGACAAACCGCAGCCGCAGCCCTCGGAACGCTGCCTCTGCCGTACCGTGCCACGATGTGCGGAATAGGGGTTGCCGTCGGTAAAAGCTGCCGCGGCGGTATGCCGCTACAGCCCTACTATTAACCTGATGACATTAAATGTCAGTGGCTTAAATTACCCCTTTAAATGACACAGAGTTTGGCAGCATATCTATAGTAATAAAATAGGTGTATTTGCATTACAAGAGACCCATCTTTTGAAAACAGATACATTCAGAATCAAACATAAACAATTTGAACATATATTTTTCTCCTCCCACCTAAATAAAAAGAGAGGAGTGTGTACACTCCTAGAGCAATTTCAATTAATTGACACCTGGCAAGGCTTTAAACCAACAGCGAAAGAATTCATCTTTTATTCTAGTGTCTACAACTCATATTCCCGTATTGACCATATCCTGGTGGCGAAGGACCTCGTATCCCATTACTCAGACAGTCAATTTTTCCCCAATTTCTTCTCAGACCATAACGCAACTATCCTAAAATTGAAAATAACATGCGACACTGGACAAAAAAGACAATTTCACTAGAAACGCCATAAAAACATTTTATGGAATCAAATTCACAAAGAGAAAATCTCCGAAGAAATTGTTGAGTTTTTAAAGGTAAACAACACCCCGAGTATAAATCCGCAAATGATATGGGAATCACTAAAGGCCTTCCTCCGAGGACAATACATCTCCTCCTTGAAGCATTTGCTAGAAAAGAAAAGAACAGACAGCTCTCAGAACTATACACTAAATTAAATCTAAACCTAAACCAAATTTAATTCAGGCTGGAAGTATTCATTTGTTTATGTTGTATGGGAAACTGTGGCGGAAAGCTACAGAAGTACTTTAATGCTGATACTTGCAGTAATTAAAACCATACTCTCTTAAAGTCATACTCCAAAAGCTGTATAACACAATCCTCATTCCTCTAATTGCAGAAACATTTACCTAACAGTTACTGTCTTAGAACTGTGTGTTCTCTTGGATCAAATCAGTGATGACTCAGACGAGTGATGCCAAGAAACCTGTTTTATTAAATACAAAGCATCTAATAAATGCAAAAGGTAAAGAAAAGCTTCTGACATCCCGTTCTGCAAACCAGAGAACCCCAACAACAGCTGCGAGATGATCCCTGGGTGGACCCCAGGTTCTGCCATGCCCCTCAGCACGTCTGCGAAGTGGCCAGCTGTGAAGTTCCAACCTGGGTCCCCAGCGTCTCTATTTTTATACTATTCTAACTTTGCAAACCCACTATACAAACACTGCACATGTGCTAAGCAATTCTCGCTAATTTAACTATTACAAATGTGCCTCCCCCTAGCCTGGGTTATTTCCAACTCCCAGTTAAAAGCTTTCTCCTAGTACCAGGCTCAAACTACTGATAAGGGAAATTCACTGCTGGCCACTTTGCAGACATGCTGAGGGGCACGGAAGAACCTGGGGATCATCTTGCAGCCATTGTTGGGGTTCCTGAGCACTTCGGTGTGGGACTGAGCACTGTCACTGGCATCCTCCGGGACTTCTGCGAGGCCATGGAGGGCGCGCTAATGGACCGAGTGATCCAGCTGGTGGACCAGGAGGCTGTGGTGGCTGACTTCAAGGCTGGTGGGTTCCCCAACTGTCTGGGCACTGTGGATGGTACCCACATAGAGATCCTCCGGCCCCCCAACGGGGATGCTGGTGAGTACATCAATAGGCACGGGTACCATTCCTTGCAGCTCCAGGCAGTTGTGGACCACCGGGTCTGGTTCATGGACATCTTCACTGGCCACTCCGGTTGCAGCCACGATGCCCGGATCCTTGCCATCTCTCCGCTCTATGCCCAGATGTACTGGGGGGACTTTGCCAACATGGAGATGACCAGGATCGAGGGGGTGTTGATGCCCCCATGCATCCTGGGGGACCCAGCCTACCCGCTCCTCAGCTGGCTCATGAAGTCATACTGGGTCCTCAGGACCTCTGTGGAGGTGCTGTTTAACTCCCGGCTATGCACCTCGAGGACTGTGGTTGAGAGGGCCTTTGGTGCCCTCAAGCAGCGCTGGAGGTGCCTTGCAGGTCGCCTGGACTACACTGTGGAGACCTCGGCCCTCATAATCAGTGCTTGCTGTGTCCTGCACAACATATGCGAGACTGATGGAGCCATCTTGGCATTCCCTATGCCCCAGTGGCCACCAGGACCCATGCCACTCTATGTGAACCCAGAAAACCCACGGGAATACCGCTATGCAAATGGATCCACGCTGCCCTGGCAAGGCATATAGCCAGTGAACCTGGGGCCTGAGGTCGCTGGGCCAGGCCTGCCTCCCCCCCACACAGGCTTCCACAGGACATGCGGGTCACAGCACCATCCAGCCCAGCACCTGTGCCCACCCACAGCCGTGTGGGGGCCCCCGGCAGGTCCCACCTATTCTTGAGTCCCGGCCAATCCAATCCCCTGCCCCCTTCCTGTTACCATGAAGCAGACAATAAAGCTGTTGTTGATGCTCACCCATGTGTTTATTGTGCATACAGTGCCCCCTGTGCCCTCCCCTCTCCCCTCCCTTCCTGTCCCTGGTCCACCCTACCCCCCCTTGCCCTACCCCCCTTCCTGCTCCCTGGCCTTCCCTACCTCCCCATCCCCTGCCCTCACAAACTTGCTGCTTCCTGGGATGCCCCCTCAGCTGCCTAGTGGGTGCCATGGATCTCTGGGAGCTCTCCTCACCCCCACTGTCCATCTCCCCAACCGTGTACTGGACCACCCTGTGCAGCGGGGATGGGGGGGCAGTGCCAGTGTTGCCAGTGTCGGCAGTGCCGGTGGAGCTGGAGGGGCCTCCCTGGGTGGCTTCTGCCTCCGGAGGCACAGTGGGACAGGAAGGTGGATGCACAGGTCCAGAGCTTGTGCCGGCAGCTGGGGTGGTGGTGGTGCTAGCTGAATGTGAGCCCACTGAGTCACTGGAGCTGGTATTGTGCCAGGCGGAGCGGCTGCCATGCTGTAGGCATTCATGGTCCCTGCATACACCAGCAGTGAGGTGCCTATGTTCAGGGACCTGTTTATCATCCTGGTGTGCTCCGTGCCCTGCCACTTGATGGTTTGGTTCAGCTGCTCCAATGCCTCCATCTGCCTCGTATTCTCCCTGCACTCCTGCCTCCATTCCTGGTGCATTTCTGCCACCAGCTGCCGGGCCTTGGCCTCTGTGTGCTGCAGAGCCCTGTCCGTGGACACCTCCATGCAGTCGATGGATGCTATCATCTGCTCCCCCTGTTCCATGTTGGTCCAGACGATCTCCTCCACCAGGTCCTCCCTCCAGCACCATGCCCATGCCCTGTGAGCTCACAGCCGCTGTGTTGGGTACATGGGCTCGGTTGGTGGGGGTGCTGCCTGTTGGCCTTTTGGGGAAATGATTGGTGATAGATATTCAGGCTTGGCCACATACCACCAGTCCTAGAGCTGTGCTGGGGGTGGGGGTGGTGCGCCCTGGCACATGGGTGGGCTCGGTCCTCCCCTCTGTGCCACGCCCATCCCATCCTTCCTCGAGCCATGGGGCGCACCGTACCTGGGTAGATGGGGGGCTGTGCATCACCCGCCATCCCTGCCCTTGGTGAACCCCCATTTGGTGACCCCCCCTGCCCTGCTAGCTCACCTTGGTCCACCTGCAGCTGCTGCTTCAGATGTTCTCCACATTCCCCCCATGATTGGTTGACCTGCATTCCGGGGCAGGTGTGCACCTGTTAGGGAATGGATGGAGGGGGGATGCGTTACCCTTGCACAGTCCAGGTGCCCATCCCACCATGGCCCCCACTCACTGGCACCATGGGCCGGTGCCCCTTGTCAGCTGTGCCTGTCCCCCCCTGCACCCCAACCCCCATTCTGCATTCCCTGGTTCCTGGGGCTCCAGGGATGGGCCCGCCCTGTGGTGGCCCCCACACCCTCTATGGACCATGTGCCCCCCAGATGCTTTCCTACCCTCTATGTCCATCTTGGAGTCCTCCAAGGCTGGATCCTCCATGGGGCTGTGCTCCCCCTGGGTCCACTGGCTCAGGGTGACCAGAGAGCCAGCCTCGGATCTGCCCGAGTTGGAGTGCGGCCATGGGCCCCTGGTGCTGCTTCACAAGGGGGGGGTTGCTATTCCCCAAGGTCCCAGGGTGTTCCTCAGGAGGGACTGGGTCCCCGGGGTTGGTGCCTGTGTGCAAGGCTGCCAGGGGTGGGAGTACGTCAGCCCGTTCCCTGCCCTGTACCACGACGCTCCCCAGAAGCCATGGGGCAACTATGGAGCCCTTCATGTGCAGTATGAGGTCCAGGGCATCATAGTAGGGGGCGGTCCCAGCTCCGTGTCCAGACCGCCGGTTATTGTCTTTAATGACCTTGTACCACCTCTTGAGCTCCTTGGCCTTGGAGCTGCATTGGGCCATGGTCCTGTGGTGCCCCTCTGCTTCCATGTCCCGCAAGATCTCCGTGAACACATGCTCATTCCTCTTGTTCATGGTGAGCTCCATCTGGTGCTCCAGGGACCCCCAGATCCGAATGAAGTCCTGGGTCTCCTTGTGCCCCCATTTCCCCCCTCATTGGTACCAGTGTCTCCCGCATGTGCCCTCCTCCTGCGTTTCCTCTGCCTCTTCCCCTCCACCGGCCTCCTGGGCCCATTTCCAGGTCTGACTGGGTTGTAGAGGGGGGATTAGTGTCCTTAGTCCTTTCGACCCGCAGCCCACCTCCCTGCCCCCTCCCACCAGGCACCCCCCCTTCATGCCCCTCTGCTGTTGTGTGCCCCTCACTCTTCATACCCATTTCTGGGGTGCCGGTTGTCCCCTCAGGGGCGGCCAGCTCCAACTGCTGCTGCTGTTCCTCTGCCCCCCACCACCACCTCCCTCCCACCTCCTACTCCCCCCTCCTACTCCTCCCCCCTGCCTTGCTCGCCCTCACCTCCTACTCCCCCCTCCTACTCCTCCCCCCTGCCTTGCTCGCCCTCCGCTCTCGTCTCCCTTCCATCTTGCTCCACCCCGCCATGTTCCCCTGCTGCTGTGAGCCCTTTAAATCTCCCTCCCTGGTCTGTGTGTTGCTCATTTCCTGGCAGCGATGCTTCATGCTCTTGCCATGGCTCTGGATCATTTGTTTTGATTCTGCTTGGTGGTTGGCATTCAGTTGTTACGTTTGGTGGTTTCCCATTGGGAATCACTTTAACCACGATTCCGGGGATAGTCCTGTCCTGATCTCTGGAAACTTTGGGTGATTTCAGACGTTACGTGGTTGATGTCCACCACAGTCAATTCCCTGTGGTGGCTTGAACCACGTAACATCTGTTGGGGGGAACGGATATTCCCCCCCAGATGTTCACCACGGTCAATTGCGGAGGGGAATCGCCTTCACCACACGAGCTGCTGAAGCGGCGGGACCGGAGGTTGTCTCGTGGTGAAGGCGATTCCCCACCGTGGTGACCCCCACCATCACGTCTGGACAGCGGCCACGGTCCGGAATCCATGCAGGGATTCCGGCCCATGGCCATAGCGGGCAAGCGCTGCGGCCGCATTGGCCATGGCGCCCGCCCGTCTCCCCAGAGGGTGGGCAGCGGGAGGCATGGAGGGGGCGGGGTCGTGCAGACACACATTGCACCGCGCAGCCCCACCCCCTCCCCAATTCCCTGCCTGGATCCTCCAGCACATCTGTTAGGGCATAACGGGGTCATTCTGGCGGGGGATGAATTTATTGTTTTCGTGATGGGGCCAATTGACCCCGTCACATCTGAAATCACCCATGGTTGGCTTTGGTCCCTACGGGTGATTGACTGTGGTGAACATCTGGATGCCGCTGATCAGACATTGGATGATTTCAGATGTTATGGGGTCCGTTGACCCCGTACCGAAATCACCGAATTCCTTCCCCGCCGGGATCACCTCGTTACGCCGCAACAGATGTGCCGGGGGAATCCCGGCGGGGAATTGGGGATGGGGCGGGGCCGTGCGGACTAACGTGCGGCCGCACGGCCCCGCCCCCTCCACGCTCCCCACTGCCCGCCCTCTGTGGATACAGGCGGGTGGCGGGGCCAATGCGGCCACTGCGTCGGGCCAGATTTGCCATGGCCCCGGGTCCCACCGGTGATCCCGGGCTGTGGCGCCCGACCAGACGAGACACCTGGGTTCACCCCGGCATGGGATTGCATTCGACACGCGGCGGCCTCCGGTCCCGCCGCTTCGGCTGCTCACGTGTTGAATGCAGTCCCAAGCCGTGGTAACATCTGGGGGGAAACATTTGTTTCCCCCAACAGACGTTACGCGATCACAGCCACCACGCGGAATTGAGCGTGGTTCACTGTGATATCGTAACGTCTGAAATCACCCATTCATGGCTCTTTGGCTGCACCACAGGATTATTCGTGGTTTACTGTGGTTGACCGTGGTATCATTACGTCTGAAATTACCCATTATTTCATACACCCAAATGCCAACATAGCAAACATTCGGTGGGTTGGTGAGTGTTTTAATTTCTGTGTACATTCTGGAGAGGATTGTATTGTCACTTCTTGGTTCAAACAGGTTCACTTCAATGGGCTTAGGGAGGTGGGAGAAGTGTGGTCTGTCATGTCTATTGTTAAGTCTGTATTGTAGCTTAAAGGAACGTTACAAAATTAATTTTCTGTTTTATTTTTGTTTCAATTTCTGTCGGAATGTAAAATATGGAGTTTTTAAATAAATGTTTGAATAACCATATTTTCTGTTGTTTAAATAATTTGTTTAGCTGCTTAAGTTTTGACTCACCAAGGAGTATCAAACTGGTTAATGATGTGTAGGGAGATGTACCAATTTGGATTTCAGCTCTCGAAGCAATCATATACCAATTTTGGAGCACATATATGTAGGGGTGATTAGTTTGTGGTGGTCGTGTATTTTTTCCTTTATCTGTAAACATTGATATGAAGTTTGGTATTTGGGATTTATTTTTACTGGTAATTAATATGGATCTATTTGCCAAATAACGTTTTTGATAATTTTATTAATTTGTCTGAAAAAGTTTTAAAGTAGTTATTTAGTAGTTTTAAAAACTTTTTAGGTAGATCTATTTGGCAAATAAAGTTTTTGATAATTTTGTTAATTTGCCAGAATATAGTACAGGATTTTGGGAAGTAGCATCATCTTAATTAAGTTGATACGCCCAAGCCAGGAGCATTGAACAAGGAGCCAATTATCAAGATTGTTTTTACATTCTTTTATTAATGGGAGAAAGTTGGCTTGATATAATTTTGCTGTGTCCTTGGTTATGTTTACTCTGAGATAGTTTAGGTCTGTTTCTATTATTTTGACAGAGGATATTTTAATTAGCTTTTGGTGGTGATTTAGTGGATGGTGGAAGAGCAGGGCGTGAGATTTTGTGATGTTTATCTTAAAACTTGAGACCTGTCCAAACTCTGCAATTCTGTTAATCAGATATGGTATGGTTTCTCTTCGGTTTGAGACAGATATCATTTGGTGTTTTCAGATGTTACGGGGCCGCTTGGCCCCGTACCGAAAACAACCCATTTATTCCCCGCTGGGGTCACCCCGTCACGCCATATCAGACGTGCCGGGGGGATCCCGGCGGGTAATCTGGGAGGGGGTGGGGCCGCGCAGCGCAATGTGCGGCCGCACGGCCCTGCCCCCTCCTCGCACCCCACCGCCCGCCCTCTGGGGAGACGGGCGGGTGGCGGGGCCAATGTGGCCACCGCGTCGGGCTAGAGTCGCCACGGCCCGGGATCCTGCCGGTGATCCCAGGCCGTGGCGCGCAGCCAGACGTTACTTTTTTTTGGTCCCCGCTGGGGATCTTTTTGACCACGCTTCCTGGGACATTCCCCCGGCTAGCCCGGGAAGCATGGTTCAAATTGACCCCATGTGCGGATTGACCGTGACGAACATCTGGCGGCCGCCAAACAGACGTGCGAGACACATTGACCACAGGTGCGTATTCACCGTGGTTTACTGTGATCTTGTAACATCTGAAAATACCCATTGTGTCATCTGCATAGAGTGACACCTTATATTCTTTTTCTCCTACTTGTATTTCTGTGATGTTATTATCTTCTTGGATCAGGGCTGCTAGTGGTTCCAGTGCCAGGTTGAGTAGTAATGGAGAAAGGGGATAGCCTTGCCTTGTGCCTCTGTGCAATTGGAAGGGTTTTGTGAGGGTTCCATTGACTATTAAGGTGGCTAAGGGATTTTTGTAGATAATTTCAACCCATTTTAAGAATTTTCCATTGAGGCCCATCCTTTTGAATGTTTTAAGTAAAAAACGATGTTCGATATGATTGAAGGCTTTATCCACATGAAGCGAAATTAAGGCAGGAGGGGGTTTCATTTTATTTATTTGATAAATGAGGTCTACAATTTTTCTAATGTTATCCACCCCCAGGTGGGCCGGGATAAATCCCGTTTGCTCCGGTGGAATAATTGATCGTATAACCTGAGCTAGACGTTTTGCCAATAGCTTGGTAAAGATTTAAAAATCTACATTCAAAAGTGCAATTGATCTGTAACTGCCACAGTCCATGTGGTTTTTGTTAGGGTTCGGGCAGAGCATTACATTTGTGTCATAAAAATGTAAGTGGTAAAGTCAGCAGTCTAATTATTGTGCTATATGTTTTTGCAAGTATTGAGGCCAAGATGGTACTATATGTTTGATAACATTTGGAAATAAATTCATCCGGGCTGTTAGCTTTATTTTTTAGGGAGAGTCTTGATTGTTTCCTCTACTTTTCTGTAGTTATGCCTTCATTTAAAAAGCTGGTCTCATGGGGTTTTAGTTTGGGTAACTTAATTTTGTCTAAGAAGAGGTTAATTTGTTCTGCGTCGGGGTTTGTAGATGTATATAATGTCTGGTAAAAAAATTTGAATTGGTCCCCAGTTTCTTTATTAGTGATAAGTCTATGGCCAGTGTCATCTAGTAGAGTTGGGATGCAGGNCGCCCCCTTCACGCACCCCGCCGCCCGCCCTCCGAGGAGACGGGTGGGTGGCGGGGCCAATGCGGCCACTGCGTCGGGCCAGATTTGCCACGGCCCCGGGTCCCACCGGTGATCCCGGGCTGTGGCGCCCGACCAGACGAGACACCTGGGTTCACCCCGGCATGGGATTGCATTCGACACGCGGCGGCCTCCGGTCCCGCCGCTTCGGCTGCTCACGTGTTGAATGCAGTCCCAAGCCGTGGTAACATCTGGGGGGAAACATTTGTTTCCCCCAACAGACGTTACGCGATCACAGCCACCACGCGGAATTGAGCGTGGTTCACTGTGATATCGTAACGTCTGAAATCACCCATTCATGGCTCTTTGGCTGCACCACAGGATTATTCGTGGTTTACTGTGGTTGACCGTGGTATCATTACGTCTGAAATTACCCATTATTTCATACACCCAAATGCCAACATAGCAAACATTCGGTGGGTTGGTGAGTGTTTTAATTTCTGTGTACATTCTGGAGAGGATTGTATTGTCACTTCTTGGTTCAAACAGGTTCACTTCAATGGGCTTAGGGAGGTGGGAGAAGTGTGGTCTGTCATGTCTATTGTTAAGTCTGTATTGTAGCTTAAAGGAACGTTACAAAATTAATTTTCTGTTTTATTTTTGTTTCAATTTCTGTCGGAATGTAAAATATGGAGTTTTTAAATAAATGTTTGAATAACCATATTTTCTGTTGTTTAAATAATTTGTTTAGCTGCTTAAGTTTTGACTCACCAAGGAGTATCAAACTGGTTAATGATGTGTAGGGAGATGTACCAATTTGGATTTCAGCTCTCGAAGCAATCATATACCAATTTTGGAGCACATATATGTAGGGGTGATTAGTTTGTGGTGGTCGTGTATTTTTTCCTTTATCTGTAAACATTGATATGAAGTTTGGTATTTGGGATTTATTTTTACTGGTAATTAATATGGATCTATTTGCCAAATAACGTTTTTGATAATTTTATTAATTTGTCTGAAAAAGTTTTAAAGTAGTTATTTAGTAGTTTTAAAAACTTTTTAGGTAGATCTATTTGGCAAATAAAGTTTTTGATAATTTTGTTAATTTGCCAGAATATAGTACAGGATTTTGGGAAGTAGCATCATCTTAATTAAGTTGATACGCCCAAGCCAGGAGCATTGAACAAGGAGCCAATTATCAAGATTGTTTTTACATTCTTTTATTAATGGGAGAAAGTTGGCTTGATATAATTTTGCTGTGTCCTTGGTTATGTTTACTCTGAGATAGTTTAGGTCTGTTTCTATTATTTTGACAGAGGATATTTTAATTAGCTTTTGGTGGTGATTTAGTGGATGGTGGAAGAGCAGGGCGTGAGATTTTGTGATGTTTATCTTAAAACTTGAGACCTGTCCAAACTCTGCAATTCTGTTAATCAGATATGGTATGGTTTCTCTTCGGTTTGAGACAGATATCATTTGGTGTTTTCAGATGTTACGGGGCCGCTTGGCCCCGTACCGAAAACAACCCATTTATTCCCCGCTGGGGTCACCCCGTCACGCCATATCAGACGTGCCGGGGGGATCCCGGCGGGTAATCTGGGAGGGGGTGGGGCCGCGCAGCGCAATGTGCGGCCGCACGGCCCTGCCCCCTCCTCGCACCCCACCGCCCGCCCTCTGGGGAGACGGGCGGGTGGCGGGGCCAATGTGGCCACCGCGTCGGGCTAGAGTCGCCACGGCCCGGGATCCTGCCGGTGATCCCAGGCCGTGGCGCGCAGCCAGACGTTACTTTTTTTTGGTCCCCGCTGGGGATCTTTTTGACCACGCTTCCTGGGACATTCCCCCGGCTAGCCCGGGAAGCATGGTTCAAATTGACCCCATGTGCGGATTGACCGTGACGAACATCTGGCGGCCGCCAAACAGACGTGCGAGACACATTGACCACAGGTGCGTATTCACCGTGGTTTACTGTGATCTTGTAACATCTGAAAATACCCATTGTGTCATCTGCATAGAGTGACACCTTATATTCTTTTTCTCCTACTTGTATTTCTGTGATGTTATTATCTTCTTGGATCAGGGCTGCTAGTGGTTCCAGTGCCAGGTTGAGTAGTAATGGAGAAAGGGGATAGCCTTGCCTTGTGCCTCTGTGCAATTGGAAGGGTTTTGTGAGGGTTCCATTGACTATTAAGGTGGCTAAGGGATTTTTGTAGATAATTTCAACCCATTTTAAGAATTTTCCATTGAGGACCATCCTTTTGAATGTTTTAAGTAAAAAACGATGTTCGATATGATTGAAGGCTTTATCCACATGAAGCGAAATTAAGGCAGGAGGGGGTTTCATTTTATTTATTTGATAAATGAGGTCTACAATTTTTCTAATGTTATCCACCCCCAGGTGGGCCTGGATAAATCCCGTTTGCTCCGGTGGAATAATTGATCGTATAACCTGAGCTAGACGTTTTGCCAATAGCTTGGTAAAGATTTAAAAATCTACATTCAAAAGTGCAATTGATCTGTAACTGCCACAGTCCATGTGGTTTTTGTTAGGGTTCGGGCAGAGCATTACATTTGTGTCATAAAAATGTAAGTGGTAAAGTCAGCAGTCTAATTATTGTGCTATATGTTTTTGCAAGTATTGAGGCCAAGATGGTACTATATGTTTGATAACATTTGGAAATAAATTCATCCGGGCTGTTAGCTTTATTTTTTAGGGAGAGTCTTGATTGTTTCCTCTACTTTTCTGTAGTTATGCCTTCATTTAAAAAGCTGGTCTCATGGGGTTTTAGTTTGGGTAACTTAATTTTGTCTAAGAAGAGGTTAATTTGTTCTGCGTCGGGGTTTGTAGATGTATATAATGTCTGGTAAAAAAATTTGAATTGGTCCCCAGTTTCTTTATTAGTGATAAGTCTATGGCCAGTGTCATCTAGTAGAGTTGGGATGCAGGTTTTATCTCTTTTTTTTTTTTACTAGCCAGGCTAATATCTTATCGGTTTTGTTTGATTTTTCATAGAAATATTGTTTGGTGGCTCTGACTTGTTTGATTGTTTTTTCTATTTCCACTAGGTTTATCATTTGCTTCAGTTCTTTTATCTCAGTCTAGTGTGGGGTTTTGGTTGTTTTTTATTTTTAAGCTCATTTAAAATAAAATGAAATAAAATTTAAAAAACAAAAATAAAAATAAACTCCCAGAAGAGAGCACGCACAGTATGAGTATGTGTGTGTTATTGAGACAAATTAATTCAGGTGATAGGGTCGATCCCAAGCCCCGTGAATCCCATGCGGAAACTACATGCACCACCATTGCCAGCACCTAGTGCTGCATGGAAACTGTTTAGCATGTTCATGCATGCACAGGATCTTTGGGGCTTGGGATCAGCCCCAATGTCTTTTATTGACCAACTCCTGTTGATGAGAGTATGCAAGCTTTTGTACTATGCATCCAGGTGCTTGTGTCTCATTTAAGGCTCTCTCCAATTGATGGATCACGAAAAGGCAGCCTGCCTCTGTGTTCAGCAGTCCTTAAGCAATTTTAGTTCACAGGATACAGAAGAGAAAGAGTTTCAAAGCCTGTGGATCAGGATCTAAAGTGAGGCCACACCATCTGTGGATGGGATAGCATAACAATCCTGACTAATACTTGATATACTTTCACATCCTTGTTGCTGTCTGGAATCATGTGGATATATTTAAAACTAAATTTATTTATATTAATGTATTTGGATTTATATCTTGCCCTATCCATTGGGCTCATGGTAGGTGACTACACATTAAAAAAAACCACAGGAAATAAACGTAAAATAAAAAAAATAAATATACAATATATAAATAATATAAGATAAAACTTACTCTCCCAAAGGCTATCTTACTCCACACAAGGCAAGCACCTTGCCAAACAAAAAGGTCTTTTATTGCCTTGGAATTTGCTCTCACTTTGGTACAACTCTGGGGAAGGGAGTTGTGGACCAGCCATCAAGAATGATTTTCTATGTGCCCTTGTCATACAGATTTGGGACATTGGTAGAACTAAATATCATTCTCAGATGACTTTAGAGATTGTGATAGGGGAGGATGCAGTTTCTTAAAATATAGGGCCCAACCTGTTCTTGACTAGGTATGTAATCCTCTGTTACAGATCCGGGTTTCTAAATCCACAATGGATCCGAAACTGTAATTTAATCTGAATGCTCATCCCTAGTCCTGAGTCACACAGGATGAAAGTGTGGGACTCACTGGCATAATTGCTCCATAGTTACTTAGTAAACACATCAACAATGTGTTGCAAATGCAACGTTGTATTAGAACGTGGTTATGATCCACTACTTTCCACTGCAGTTCTCTTCATCTCTCCTCTCTGCATCTGTCTTAGCTCCCGTGTATGCGGAAGTGAAAATGAAACCCCTGGACCTACCCAGTGTGAAAAGTGGTGCAGCACCTGGTGAGCTTTTATTATGTGTCTGAACAGGATTATGTGCAAGTACAGCAGGAAGTGAGGGAGGGTTTCTCAGAGGTATGAAAGAAACTAGTAACAGAAAACAGACACACACTCAGTCCAACTATGACTGTGAGGTGGAAAAGCTTCAGAAGGATCACACTCCCACAAAGAGTGTCACAAGCAGCATTGTGCTTGGAGCAGAAACTGTTTCCACTAGGGCTTTGCATCTGGGTATTGATAAAACACAAATAAACACAAAAAGATCTTTTCCAGGTTCCACATCTGAAACACAAATACTAGGACTGTGTATTTGGGTTGTGAGTGAACCCCAAATTTACTGGAAAATGTGGTATCTGAGGTCTCAAACCTGACCCCCCAAACTGCAGCACGGATCCAGCTCATATCTCACAGCTAGGCTGCTCTCTGACTCTCAGCTTCCACCTGCTTGGGGAGGTGAGTCATCCCTACATGCAGGGGCTGCTGCCGTCTCAGCACTGCAGCCAGCCAGTGGGGCACACATCCAGCTGGGGTGGCTCTAGATAAAGCTGCATTAATATCACACGCATTCTATTCATTATAAAATCTGTATGATTTTTCCTATCAGTGAGAAATCTGGTAGGGAGGTTTTCTTAGGTGAGATATATAAACTGTCCAAACTTCAGGCAAAATGGGTGAAAAACAAGAACATTACAGATGTATGTATTTTGGAGGCAGAATGACATTTTTTTTTCCTATGCAACTTTCTTTGTTCATGGAGACTTTGTTCAGGGAGCAGTATAAAGAAATCTAGCAGTGCTCAAAAATTCAGGTGTGACCTGTTTCGTTTTTGTATTTGTATTTTTGAAAATCCATTGTATAGTTTGAAGTTCTGATGTTTTTAAGTGCCCATTTTGGCAAATAGGGAGATTGAGGAAAGCGGTGTCCATGATATTCCACTAAGGTTCTGTTGTGTTACATGAGGAGATACGCTTTCATGGAGACATTGTTGTACAGATTTGTGTGGCATTTATTGTGTGCTATTGTTGTATGGGACAAAATGTCATCTGTTTACAAAAAAACTTTCATTTTCGGGGGTTTTCATAAACGATCCTACCATTTTGAGTTTTCAGAGTTTGAGGTTTCAGATAGGATCTCTGAATTTGCTTTGCACATTCTAATGCAAATAGGTCAAATATGATGAATTATTGATTTATATAAATTATTCATTTCAGCTATAGCCCAGAGCCAGAGTCCTCCCTACTCCCCTTGCTCTGAACCCTCTCTTCCTTCACCTTGATGTCACTGCTTCTGCTTCCATCTCTCCTCTCTGCTTCTGCTGGGTGTTACCTTGTGTCTTGTGCCTGACCAGAGAGGAAAGGGAGTTAATTCACTGGGGATTAGATCCCTAGATGGGCAGAAAGAAGTGCCCGTCAGATGAGAAAGGGAGGCACAGGAGACAGAAATTGGGTATGTTTATGGTCAACGTTGGGGCCTTGGAAGTGTTCCACTTCTGGCTGCAGCTCTGATCCATATTGGTTGGCAAACTCCATATCCGAAACAGGTGCCCTGATTTTCTGAGAACTCACCATTTTATCATAGTCATTTGTTCAAAAAGGATTCACATTTGGATTAAATTTTCTTGGTCTAGAAATTTCACCCCAATAGCAAAGCAGTTCTTGATGCCTTTTCTAGGTTTGGAATGAGTGAGATATATCTCCAAAAGCCTCCAGATACTTTGATACTGTGGTTTTTTGGCTGAAACTAGGAAATACAGAAATGGATGTGAAAAAACAGAGGAGCGGATTAAGTAGACCTGACTGACAGCATCAGAATTTGGATCAGGCCCAGGAATTGGGGCTGAGTTAGGAAGAACATTCAGAAAAGGTTTTGATTCCTCTAAACTTTGCTTTATTCTATTACCTACAAAAGTATAAATACCTTCTTCTTTTTATTTAGGTCCCATCTATCAAGAAACAAAAGTTACTGACAAAGACACAGGCCAACCTGGACCAAGTGAGTAAATGTATCAGAAGACAATGAAAGTAGAAAGGAGGGGAGAGCTCCAGTCCTTTATCATTTTATCCAGTGCTTGAAAGGCCCATAAAGAACAGTTGAGCCTGGGAGAAAGCGAGATGGAGATGTAGCAGGGTTTCCTACATCACATCCAATGCTGCTGCTGAAGGAGTTGGCCCTGAGGAAAGCAGGCATTTATAAGCTGGAGGGAAGATTATCCTAGAGCACACAGGTCACAGGGTGATAGGGAGACAGACCCAAGGATAAGAGTCTTTATAGTATTTCCCTTAAGGATGTTCAAGCCTTGCAAAGCTTGAGGGAAAGGCTGAAGACGAGGGCTGAAACAAAATATTACAAAACTGAATTCCCATTGAAATCCTGGTTCCCGATACCGTCTCAGTCAAAGAGAGAACCTTCTGGTACTCGGCAATGTCTCAAGCAACATTTCATTTCTCAGTTTACTGACTCTCCGCTTACCAGGATCTCATTTACCATTTTCCTATCAATTTCATATCCCAAGAGATAATGACAATGCAATATTGTATTTCTCACACTCCATTTCCCCTTGTACTTCCCCGTCACTCATCGGCTGGTATGCAGTTTCCTTTACTAATCTTAAACCCAGTTGCAGATTGGTCAAAGCAAGGGGAACAATATAAAACAACAATTCTGATTGGAGGTACTGGAATAGAGGTTAAAGGCCACTGCGGGGAGCTTAAGGGGTGGGCTACTTGCACAGTGATTGACTCAGAAATGAAGTACAATGAACAGACAGAAATCTGGAAGTAAAATGATAGCCCTGGCAATGCAGTAAGCGGTAAATGAATGGCTTACCGTAAACACTGGTAAGCGGAAAGTTATTCAATTGGGGACAGAATTTCATGGTATTGTGAGAATTGAAAAATAACTTTGGTATCAGAAAATGTATGGACAATCAATCCTGGTTCCCAAGATGGCGATGTTTCTTGTGAGCATCGGTTAAGCTGCTTATTTGACCCTGTCAGGATAGAAGATCAAGAGAGAGGAAAAGACCCACCACTCCAGGGCGCAAGTCAAGCGTATGTAAAGAAATTCCCTTCAGAGTGTAAGGTGATGTGTCATAAAGCAAAGCCTTACTTCATCGCAGGGGAGAGATGTGAACATTCCCCAAATCAGGAAAATAAAGAGAGAAAAGGACAGACAAACACAAGCACTGCTAAAATGGTGTTAGACTGTGCGAGAGTGCAAGCGTAGTGTGAGAGGGACAAAAGGGGAAGCAAGAGAAACAAAATGGGAGGCAGGGAGCAGGAGTGCAGCAACACTAGGCAATTATCACAAAACACTTCAAAGCAGGAAGAGTGTTACTTACAGTCAAGACACAGACGCAAATCAAAGACAGAGGCTGAAATGGGACAGCAGTTGAGGAAAGAAAGAACACATAGAGAAGCCAGCTTTCACACTGTAAGAACAGATAACCAGCGGAAACTGCCTGCCACAGCCCATGTTAAATAATGTGCAGTACAGCTGGGTGCAGTGTTAGTAGTTATCCTAGCACTGGTGTCTTAGGAAGACTTAAAGAACCTGGTGCTGCTCTAATGGCCTCAGAATCCTGACACACCCCTACTAAAGACTCAACGGTTTGAGCTCCAAGAGCCAGTGAGAAATAAGCCTATCTGTTTGAAAGGTTGTAAGGCTGTAAGAGGCACTATTTTCAACCCTTTGTTTTTATTATTCTGTCTTATCCCATGTTTCACTGTTTCCACTTAATGCCCTTATTGGTGATATTGCTATATGTAAATAAAGTTTTTTGTTGTTTAAATCTGGCCACTGGTGAGCAAAGATCTCTCTCCCTCCCTCTCTGAGAACATGTGGTATGTAACAACCTCAAGAGTGGCAAGGGCCAAATCTCCACGGGTCTGCTACACAAGCAAAAACAAACCCTCCAAATGAATTGAATAGTGCTTTGTATCTGCTTTAGTCAGTCCTGATTTGAAGTGGGCAAATTTGATGTAATTTGCCATTGATATTTGTTTACGCTCTATTGTAACACTTCTTAAAAAAAAAATATTGGTTTTGAAACTAGATGATTCACAAAAAGAAAAAAAAAATGATGAAATGAAGGAGAGGGGGGAAAGAGGGCAGGAGAAAGAGAGAGACCCCAACTTGTCAGTAAAACTTGCCGTATCAGGGCACTGTAACATGGCAATAAAATACCCTATTTGTGTCATACAGGCAACACTAAACCATGCAGTAACCAGGCCTGGATTGTCCCCAGTGGTATGTGGATTGAGGAGGGGTTCGATGTGCACAGTACTGTCCCTTTAATACTTGACAGAAGCAGTGCAGCATGTATGCCACCAGGCTGCAGACACATAGATATTCTGCTTTGAGAACACCCAGCAGATTTCAGGGTGGAGAGGAGATCCGTATTGCAATATTTAGTAATGCAATACTTCTTTAGCACTGTGTATACCTGGACCTGGATTTTCATGGGGAAACCAAGGTAGGAGATAATTCAATTTTGAGTTTAGTGCTCCTTCTGGGTCACTTCCACAACTGCTTCTAAACAGCCAGATGGGTGTCCATTGGCTCCAGTAGAGTCCTTTTGCTTATATGGTAAGAGGAAAAAAAGGTTTAGGGGACAAGGGAAAGCCAAGCAAAAGAGGCCTTGAGGCAGAGGTTTTCCTGCTTACTTCTCTCAGTCAAGCCGTCATTAGAGTGGTGGGTTTTGTATACTTGTATAGCTTGCTGCTCAGAAAGGAAGGGAGGGGAGCATTATTTTAGGATTATGTTAGGAACAAGTGGGGTTTCTTGACCCATTGTTCCTCTCTTGCATTATCCATGTCTATTTTCAGGGAAGAAGCACTGCTCCAAACGCTGGGTGCTTGCACTGATAGCTGTGATGGTTTTTCTCATTGTAAATGGGATCATAGTTGGCGTTGCACGTAAGTCTGGTCAAAAACTTTGATTACCTAAAGGAGAACCCTAAACAGTTGACACACAACCAATAACACTGGCATTTTGGAGACCAGAAAGAACAAGTCATGAACAGAACTCTCTGAGAGAAGAGTATGTGGTGCCATGTGTGATTTCTCTGGCAATGGCAACTCAACTTCTGAGAGGATTCATTAGTTTTGAACACAGGCTGATGGGAAGCAGAGCTTTGACATCCATGCCACCTGGGATCTGTCCCAGCCCAAATTCCATAGACATTGGGTGATTTCAGACGTTACGGGTGGGCGGTTCACCACAGTGGATCCCCAGTGGGGGTGAACAAAACAACCACGCCCCGGGGTGAATAAAAGCCCCAAACAGACGTGACGGGACCGGGACCACGACC
>QEPC01009940.1:446306-468350 GCA_003113815.1 Sphenodon punctatus | reverse complement strand
AAAAAAAACTTCCTAGCTTGATAATCTGGGCTGAAGTTAACAAAATGAAATTTAACCAACATAACTTGGGGAAGAAAAACCAATTGTACAAGTGTACCTGGCTTGTCAGCAGCATATGTGAAAAAGATGTAGGGATTGTGATTGATCACAAATTGGACATGAGTCACAATATAATGTGACTGCAAAAATGGCTAATGCAATTTTAGGCTGCATTAACAAAAGTATTGTTTCCATGTCAGTATACACAAATGGGTGATTAGCACTGACTTAAGACTTGCTAAATGTCTTGGGCTGCAGCTTGATCAAACAGTGTGCTTAATGGGTTGAAGAAATAAAGTTCACTCAGATTCATTTAATTTGCAGGACAAAGGGGGTTGGGGCCATAGGTGACTGGTAACTGTTGACAGCGTGTGTGTATGTGTGTGTGGGGCACAGGAATAGGGGCTAGCAAGGGGACTGGGCAAGGGTTCTATAGGGCTTCCAAAAATCAGGGTGGTGTTGCCCCCATTCCCTCCCACGAGTCGCTTATGGTTGGGTCAAAGGAGGCTCTCTCCTTGAAATGTTAGGAAGGAGGGGGGAAATGCTCTCTGACTGTATTGTAGAGAAAGTAAGATTGTTGTGTTGGTTCCAAATATAGGCAATAGAGACAAAGTAGTAGTACAGTGATATCTTTAATTGGACCACCAACCTCCAACTCCACCAACTGTAGTTGATCCAATAAAATATATTATTCTACTATTTTGTCTCTGTTGACTCAGACTGTACCTAAGATGCATCTCCCGAGCTAGTGGGATGCCATTGAGCTGGCAGAAGATTAATTGCAGGTAGCCCAAGTTGTTGTTGTTGTTAGTGATGTGGAATGGGAAGGAACTTTGAGTTCAGTGAGGATGGTTCCTGCCCTCACCATTGAGTCATTTTGTGTGTTGTTAATCTGATCTATTGCTGAATATGGAATAGGCAGAAAAGATCGCTCTGGCCTATCAGGAAGTGGCAGCTTTGCGGGGGCCGGCTTGGGAATCCCCTTGCCGGGGGTGGAGCATGAATGCAGTCAGGGGCCAGCACACCCCCATCACTCACTGAGCACCTGAGCGTCAGTCGGCCTATGGCCAGGTGAGGTCCCACATGGGGCAGGGGAGCACCGGTGCAGCCTTAAATAACCTGGCTACAGCTGGGCAGCCCTCTTTGTTCGGCTGGCCCTGTCTGGGAGGTCACACATGTCTGGGGGAGCACACTCTTGGAGAGGGGGCGGCTGTGCTTGACAGGCCTCCCATTCATCCCCATTGGGCTGCCGCACATATGGGGGAGTGGGTCGTTAATCTGATTTATTGCTGAATATGGAATAGGCAGAGAACATGCACACTTCGCAATAATAAAGCCCTCCACACAGCAATAGACTTCTGTTTTCCAAAGCTTTCAGTCACACTAGGGTCTTCAGAATGAGACGGTGGAGCTTCTTTGAGTGTCAATAAGGCCTTTCTCTGCCAGGAGTGGGACTTCTGTGCATAAGGGAGATCCAGCACGCTCCCTCAGAAAAAAATAACCCCAAATAATTCCACTGCTTCCCATAGGCCTCTCTCAAATGTATTTATAAGAGGGGAGCCAAGAGAGATGGGGAAGGGGCTTCCAACGTATAGAGAGCCAGCTTTGGAGATAGGAGGGTTTTGACAGCAAGGACAGGGCTCTAGGAAAGGAAGGGAGGGGAGGGGCATTCTTTCTGTCTTTTGTACCATGGCCCACTTCAACCTAGCTATGCCTCTGATCAGCATATGTGGTCTCTGCCCAAAGGGGAAATTATAGGGGTGTGAAGAAAACAAAAATTAGTATTAGTTCTTATTTTAGTATTAGTTATTAAAATCCCATTAGTATTAGTTATTGTTCTATTAGTAGTAGTTATTTTAGTTATTCCCATCCCATTGGTTTCAATAGGAAATGGATTTCCAGCTGCAACATCTTTATTTTTCACCCATTTTTCATGAAAGTTGAAAGGACTGTACCTCTTACCCAGGTGACCGTCCCTACCAAATTTCAGAAAGATTGGATAAAAGGGTTTCAATTTTATAAGCACATTTTATTTAGTGCATTCAGTGCACAAGTGTCATGCCCCACCGCCGCCGCTACCCATGGGAAGGCCCGCGATCGTCTGGCTCCTCCCAGCGGCTCACCGCCCCCCTGTCCGGCATTCCCGCCAGCCGCTCCGCCAACCGGTGTACCTCCAGCATTGCTGGAGGTGCTTCCCCCATCACAGCAGATTCCAGAGGCCCCATTGGATGAGCCAGATGCAGGCGCGGGGTCGTCTGATGTACTCAATGTGGCCACGCCCCCTGTGCAATGTTCTGCATGCTTGCAGGCATGCAGGGGGCGGGGCTTCCAGTATAACGCACCGGTGCCGAGGAACACTTGATGCTGGTGATTGAAGTGGAAAAACCAGCCCTGAGTGACAGAGAGAGAGAAAGCTAAGTCATTGCCTTGTGTAATTGCCGGCGCAACCCCCAATGAGACACAGAGGCAGTATGTGGTTTAAAGCTTGGCCGCACTTTATTTCACCAGATTCAACTAGGCCAGTGGGTGATTGCACCATCAATATGGGTCCAGTATGCTAGCTACTTATTTCTTATTAACGTGTACTGACTGGGATGTACCTTCCCAAGTCAGTACTAACAAACCAACTTTCCCCTTCGACAGCACTCTGGCTCTGGCCGAAGGGGAACAGGCCCAACGGTGGGCTTGAGTAAGGAGGTGAGTACCCGCAAAGCCAGAAGACCGTTGGTGTACTTACTGGCCTCACCTGGTACGCCTCCCAGGGTGATGACCCCTGTGCGTACTGCTCTCCCCTCGCACAGGGTGTCACTTCCCCATCTCTTAAGGAGATGACTCATCTTATCCTATTCTTACCTATTTATCCTACTGTAGCATACTGGACCCCCCCACTAAGGGGGGGCGGTCCCAGCCTCCCCCGATACCCACTGCCTATCACATCAACAACTCCTTCAGGTGCTGTGCCAAGTTCTTTAAATATAAGTCGTTACCTAATGGGGAGAGATGAACCCCATCATCCCTAAATAGCTCTGGTTGGCCATAAACAATATCAGCATGCTGTATAGTTGCTCCCCCAATACTACCTATCCATTGCGCTATTTCCCTATTGATGTTCCTACGCGCCTTGTCAATTTTGAGTGGGTTAATAGCTCCGTCCCATTTAATTCTGGGGACCAAACTAGTCCAACTTAACTGAACTTGTTTAAACAAACTCTTAACTAATAACAAGTCTTTCTTAATTTTGATTACTAGGTTAACCCCTTTTGGGGCCGGAATGTCGTTCTCCCCTAAATGTATCACGAGTATGTCGGGTGTTCCTCCTTTTCCAATCAATCTCAGTTTTGGCAGCAGCTGGTACCATCTCATGACACCATATCCATACCATCTAATTGTTGCCTTTTGACCCAATCCTAGTTGGAGTCCCCCTTCAGTCCGTATGACAGCATTCTTAGCCCAGCGGACCAGACTGGCGCCCATGATCCATACCGCTTGTTTTTTTGCTTCGTTGAACCTATACCCTGGGCACAGGAGACACAATGTTTATTATTGATGGAGTCTTACATACCTTTTATATGCATTAGACCGCCACCGCCCCACCCCCTTGATGGCCTCCGTAGGCAAACCTGCTGCAGCCGCAGTTGTGGCTGCCCCTATCCTGAATGAATGCGACCCATATGTACTTGTGGGGAGGCCTAACTTGTCCAGCGCTGTCCGAAGGACTGCGTTGAATTGGTAACTCGTTAACTGGGTAGAGTTCTGATGGCGGAATAATGTACCTCTTACCGGAGGGCGTATTGTTAAATAGTGTTCCATTTGTCTGACCGGGCATATTGCTTCCTGCCCCGTTCTAAACAACTCGACATTCATTCCCTTGCCTCTCTGATCCGTCTTGGATCGTCTTAACCGTAGTCGCAGACTATCAGGGTTCCAATTAATGTCGTCTATTCTGAAGGCCCGACCAGAAAGATCTTTACTAGATGATGGGACCACTTCGCTTATTCTAAGTCCCCCAAAGTATGTAACGGCGTACGCAGCTGTGAACAACTGTACCTCGTACGCATCGTGACATATCCCGGGTAAAATTCCTACCATATGGACTAAAATCGGTGTGGTTATGGGGGCTCTTTCAGGAGCTGGAGCCGCTGTTGCTCTGGCCCAGCTTTCCAGCATCCTTTTCAAGTAAAAACCATTATCTGGGGGGGGGGTGACCTTTCATTTTACTCACAAAATTTATGGCTGCTATCTTACCCCCCTATAGTGCTCCCTGCTAGACCTTTCTGCTGGAGTGACATGGCAAATTGAAGGACTTCCGGCTCCGTAATGGGAAAGCCCGATGCCCAACCTCTATCTGCTCTATATGCCTGGAACTCCCGGAACGCCCTACCATAAGCTGCCTGGGTTCTGGGAGCCAGGGATCCCTGCACGATATTCTGAACTTCTAACTCCCAAGGCTCCATGCACCTGGCGGAAGAGGGTTGGGACACTCCCTGGCTTCCGGTGCTAGTTCCCGGAATCGCTCGATCTGAAAGCGAGAGAGGGCATCGGCTATGCCATTGTCAATACCGGGTATGTGACCTGCTGTAAACATTATGTTGTTCTGAAGGCAAGCTCCTACCATGGCACGAACTAGAGTCATAACACGGGGGGAGCGGGATGTCAACATGTTTATTATATGTACCACCGCCATATTGTCGCACCAGAACAATGCAGTGTGATTAGCGAATTGCTCTGCCCATAGCAATACTGCTATAACTATGGGGAACAATTCCAAAAACGTTAAATCTTTTGTCACCCCCGTCTCATGCCATCTCAGTGGCCAGGGCTCTGCGCACCATCGTGTCTGAAAGTAAACCCCAAAGCCTGCTCCCCCTGTGGCATCTGAATGCACTTGGAGGTCACAGCGTAGCAGCCACTTTCTTCTCCAAAAACTCACCCCATTATATTCCCTCAGGAAATCAAGCCAGGATCTAAGTTCAGCCTTCATTTCCTGATTTACCCTGATTCTGTCGTGGGGGGGGAGGTCACCCTTCAGTTTGCCATATAACCTGGTTAAAAACGCTCTGCCTGGCGCGACCACCTGGCATGCAAAGTTAAGGCTGCCTACTAACGACTGCAGGGTTTTAACTGTAATTTTTTGTGAGAGTATGCATTCTTGTATCTTGGCCTTTAATGCTTCTAACTTGTCCTGTGGGAGCCTAGACAACTTCCTTACTGTATCCAATTCTATACCCAGATAGGTTAAGGTTGTGGAGGGTCCCTCCATCTTCTCCAGGGCAAGTGGGATCCCTAGATTGGCAGTCATCTCCTGGAACAGCCCCAGAGCGGACGCGCATTCTTCCGTCCCCGGTGGGGCTATTATCAGGAAATCGTCGAGATATTTTGTTACTTCACCTCCCTTCCACCGTTGTTTGAAGATCCACTCTACCAGGGAACTGAATCGTTCGAATGCTGAACAGGATATGGAACATCCCATTGGCATAGCCAGATCAAAATAGTACTGTCCCCCAAAGTGGAATCCCAACAAGTGGAAGCTACCGGGGTGCACTGGTAGCAAGCGGAATGCTGATTTGACGTCACACTTGGCTAACAGTGCTCCCAGTCCCATGTTCCTCGCTTTCTCAACTGCCAGGTCAAACGACGCATACCTGACCATAACTAATTCTTTCGGTATGGCATCGTTCACCAAGGCGCCGCAAGGGTAGGACAGGTGGTGAATCAACCTAAATTCCCATGTGTTTTCTTTGGAACTATGCCCAGCAGTGACAGCACTAGGTTTTGGATAGGTGGTTGTTGGAACGGACCAGCTACTCTGCCTTCTGACACCTCTTTATCAATCTTCTTCCTAACTACTTCCTCGTGACCATTTATAGATTTGAGGTTCCTAACTTTTAGTGGGCACACCACAGGGCCGGCGGGGATGTGAAAACCGTTCCTAAAACCTTTAACAACATACTCTACTTCGTCTCTGGCCAGGTGCGTACTGAGGGCTCTTTCTAGTGCCTCAATTCGAATTGGCGTCGGCCCCCTTTGGAGTGCGGGTCCCGGAGGGCCCACCTTGACACCCTTTTCCTGGGCCCGTCCCGCTCCCAAATCGGCCTCGCTCTCCCTTCTGATGGGGTTGGTAGCACGTGCTCTCAGGATGTCCCCCACCGCAGCTGGTGCACGCATGCTGAAACCTGCACTGGGACCTGTTGCACCTACCCATGGTGTTGTACTCCCAACATGGTCCAGGTCCCCCCGTCCTCTTTTTCACACATCCCCTCGGAATGGCTTGTTGGCAAGAGCCACCCCTCCCTTAACTAATGGGTGCCCGCTATCGGACCGTGGCGCCCTAGCTGTGTCCACCATACTCTCCAGCCAGATATCCGGGGCATGGGCGTCCCAACGGAGGCCCGGGGTATTCGCTGCCCGATGCCGAAACGCCTCATCATAATGCAGCCACGCCCCCCGGGGGACCGGTGCCATGGGCTAGACGGACAATGTCCATGTATTTGTGGAGTTCTAATCCCCGTCCCGGGTCAGCCTGCATTATTACCCCCATGTAGACTGTGAAAGCGGAAGTCCAATTAGCCCAGTTTCTGTCGGCTTTGGGGCGCTTAAATTTTTCCTTATCTTTCTCCTCTTCCGCTTCCGAGTGATCCACTATGGGGTCACTGAATAATAATGCAAATATGTCCACATATTCACCACGCCAAATCTTCTCTTTGGTCGCGGGGGTCAAATGGCTGCCGAATGGAGCCGCCACATCAGCAATTACACCGCCCGGTGGGCACATAATCGCTGGTGCCCCGGCCCCCGTTGATGTGGGGGCCAGGGGGACCTCAGCCTGCGGGAGGGTAAGAGCAGTTTCCTGGCTCGTGGCTGGGTCAGTTGTACTATACCTGGGTGGGGCAGTTGCCCCCATTTGCGCTGCAGGCAAACTGACTGGGAACACCCATGCCCACGCACCCTCAACCTGAAGTAGGTGGGGGGCCGTAGCATGTTGCCCCTGGGCTGATGCAAGCAGTGGGGCTGGGCCCACCAGCCCGCTGCTCCCGCCCTGCACTGGCCTCCTCGGGGGGGGGTCTTGGCCCCTCCCCCACTTATTGTCCCTCCAGGACCACCCCCCATGGGGGGAGCATCATAACTAATTGTGGTGGTTGTTCCCCACCCCCCATGGTTGCTAGATTCACCCTGAATCATCGGCTGTGGTTGACTGCTTGTCCCGGGTCCCCCGTGGAGCCTGCATCTTTGCAGGCCCCTGGGTTCCCTTTGGAGGGCTTCCTCTATCGCCTGGATGCGTTGCAATATGGCCTGGTCTAGGTCCCCTCCTTGTTGTTGGTGCTCGTCCCGTCTACTCCGGCTGGCGGGGATCCTTCCCCTGCAGCAAAAGAGATGTCTCGGGGCACCTCGTGCCCCATCATATTACCTGGTGTCATTGTTGGTGCCCCCAGTGCTGCTGTACTCCCACCATGCTGATGCTGGTAACGTGCCAGCCCCGGTACCCCAAAGGGGTCCCCAATGTTGGCATGCTCCCTGGCCAGCCCCCGGTTATGCCATCCCCCCGTGTGGACTTGCTCCTGGTCCACTGGGCCCAGTTTGCATCAAGATTTTGCCTCCCTTCCACCTGTCATGTGGGCTTAGTTGTTGCCCGGGACCCCCTTGCCACAGGGGTGGTTGGCTTGTCCCCTCACAGGCCTGGCATGCTTGGGTCGGGTTAATTCTCCCCGAATCCCTTTGTGGTGGACCCCCTTCCTCCCGATACCGAGCGGGGGGGGGTTATCACTCTTGTATCCCATCTGGGGCCCTCAAGTAGGGGGTGAGGTGCAACCTGTCCCCTATTAGGGACCTGCTGCCTTTCATCCACCCCACCTTGATAGTTTGAGCCCTCCCCCTGCATGCCCCCACTGGTGGGCTGGGGGCCCCTGGAGGCCGGGGGTGTAAGGCTCGAGGCCCGATTTTGGAGCAGGGCCTCGCAGGCCACCAAGCGCTCCAGTAATTGCTGCCTGGTTGGGGCCCCTTCACCTTCCTCAATTTCCTCTCGTTCTGTGCTGCCCCCACTCCTAGAATGGGTCCCCGCTTGTTGGGGCCGCTTTTTTGCTGCCGCCTTCTTTTTTGTGTGGCCCATTGCTCGCTGAGCTCTTATTCTCTCGGGCCTCTTCCCTCCACGTGACACGGTCTAGCTCAGCAGCAAGCACTCCTTGCTGCTGAGTTCTCGCGCCCTCATGCTGACTGAGGCTGTTCCTCACGGCCCCGCCCTCCCTACAAAGGGCGGGTACCGCTCTTCACTTTGGCGCGGCTCCTCTTGCGCACGTGCCCATCGGGTTGCCCTAGCAACCATCCTTGCTATTACAGCGCTCTATGCGCTTGGCCGACTGCTTTATTTGTTCCCCATATCTCCGACGGGGGTGCGGCAATTACCCCATCACCGCCATTGCAACGGCGAAGGGGACTTGTGTCTTGTGTTGGAAACCCTGTGTACTGTGAGATACATGTTGAAACCCCACCGTTCCCCCGAGTGAGTGTGTTTGTGTGAAAGTGTGCCTGAAAACTGGGTGACAGGAGGAGAGCCTGCCCTTCCCTTCCCACTCCTCTTGGGTTTAGTTCCTTTCACCCTCGGAGTGCAAGCCCTTCCCTGGACCACCCGGCCCCCCGGGTCCCCCTCCCCGGTTCCCCCCACACGTGCTGCACCTATCATTCCTGCCCTTTCCCTGGTGTAGCTTATGCGAGGGCTGTGACTGGATTGAGGCCGGAGGCTCCCAACAACACACAGTGCCCTATGATAATAGCGACCTGGCATCTTTGAGACTGACAGGTCCACATACTATCCTGATGGACAGTAAACCCCCGCTTGTTCCTTCCAGAGGTCAGATCCAGAGTGAGTGTGTTGGGCATGAGAGTGTGAGAGAGCTGAGAGTGTGACTCCTGTCCCTTCCCCGCAATCCCTCCCCCACCAGTGACAACAAGACAGTGCTGACACACTTAAAAAAAACAGTAGAGAACAATGACAATATTACTGTAGCAAGGAGCAGCTTGGTAAGGCTCTGCACCTTTAAGATAATAACTTGGCTGGAGACCACGCCCACAACTAGAAGTATTTGGGATGGAAAGGCCAGCGGAGAAAGTCTGGAGCCTAAAGAGGCAACATCTCTGCCAGAGAGCTGAGGCCTGGGATGAAGTCTGGGGCTGAGGCTTTAGGAGAAGTTTGAGGACTGAGGAGTCTGAAGACTGAGAAGAAGCTTGGAATCAAGATAGAGGAACCAGTGATTTTGTGAGTGTATCATGGACTGTGTGAAGCCAGTCAGAGGACTGATGCCTGGCTAGGTCTGTATCTATGGAGAACTGTGTATGCAAATGACCAGAGATCTGTTGCCCGGCCTAGAGGCAAGACTATGGGTGTCTTTAGATATAATGTAAATGGGTGTCTGAATGTGTGTTTTGACCTTGATACGATCACTGGTTTGGCCCTGTGTTCACCATGTGGTGCTGCTTAGACACACAGCCCATCTTGGGGAAAATCAGTGTTTTGCTTGTCACCCAATCTCATCACGTAAGTGCTGCCACCTCGTTCCCTGTGTTGTACCTGAGGACATGCTACGCGATATCATTAGACACAGCGTTGGTCACGTCTTCAGCTTGAATACACAAATTTTCCTTGTAATGCAATGGTGTTCACGCCATATGTTCAACAGGTGGCCAAATTGGTGTTGGGATTCTTATGGTGCTTATACACAACGGCCAAACACGTGCTTAGGGGTTTTGACACTTGATTTTTGTTATGTCTAAAGATGCCCTATGTTGTGTGTGAATAAACCTGTATTCTGCTAATTCCCCAAGTCTATGTTAATGACTGTATGGATCCTGCAAGTACTTAACCACACTGGCAAGCGCACACCTGCTACAGTTACACAGACAGACAGACAAGAATTACAGACAAAGACAATGAACAGTGGGAATAATGGGAAGGAAGGGATAAGACACACAGAGACCTGTTTTTATAACTGTCAGTTTGTCTAAGAGAGGCTGAGAGAAAAAACAGCAAGTGTTCTGTCTGAGACTGAACTAACACTGACAAAGTTCCTGAGCTTGGCAGAAGGTTAAGAACACTCACCATGTCCCCCCCCCCCCTGCAAGCCATCCTGAGTCCCTCCCTGATTGGTACAGAAAGCTTACACAGCCTTTCCAAAGAATGACCGATCAAAGGGATTCTCCTGTGTTAGTGTATGCAATTGGACAGAGAAGAAGTCACTCATGGTTCCCCCTTCCTTCTGAACCCTTTCTGAAGTCTTGTTTACAGCAAGTCACAGACAGGCTGGATCCATGGCATTGTGAGGATGGGGATGTTTTCTGGGAAGGAGAGGGAATAAACCCCAGGAGACACGGACCCTCGGTTGCAAAAATGTCCCTCAGGATCGTAGGTGGCTTCTGGAAGGTAATCTTCCCAGCCTAGATCATCATAGGGAGGCGAAATGCCATGTCTGCCCCTCCACAGGGAACTCCACTCCATGGTCACACCACACCACATAGCTAGCACACAGGGACCCAGGACCCAGGGATAAGGGTAGTGGTTAAGGGACAGGGCCTGTGGGTGAACCCCAGGGAAGAGGGGGACAGGGATAGGACCCACACTCACCAGGGGGATTCTCAGGGCACCACGCTGGAGAAGGGGGGAAGGGAACCGAACACTGTACTCACGTAACACAATCACTCCGGGTATCACTGGCTCACGCTCTCTCTTTCTCTCACACACTCACTCTTTTGCTCACTCGTTCTCTCGCTCTCTCTACCTCTCTCTCACACTCTCCACACCACAGGGCTTCACACACAACAGCAGTACCACAAGGCAGGGGGCCAGTCTCTCAGGCATGAAGCACTGATCACCGGTGAGGAACGAGGGTGCTGCTTCTGCTTTTATTCTCCGCAGGAGTCTGCCCCTGCTGACGTAGGTGCTCTGAGCACCGTAGCTGGAAGGTTGGGGGCATGTTCGGTGGTGTGATGTGACTGGGGGAGGAGTCAACAGTGTGGTGGGGTTGTGTGGTTGGGGGCATGGTCGCAGCATCAGGCAGCAGTGTGTTGGAGCAGGGATGATCGCTACCTGCTGCGTCTTGGAGCCACGCTGCTGCTTATGTTGCAGGCAGTGCTCCAGAGGTCCACGGGTCTGGGGCATGGTCGCATCATCAGGCAGCAGTGTGTCGGAGCAGGGATGATCGCTTATACACATCTAGATGTGTATAAGAGACAGGATCGCTACCTGCTGCGTCTTGGAGCCACGCTGCTGCTTATGTTGCAGGCAGTGCTCCAGAGGTCCACGGGTCTGGGGTTTCTAGGAGCTCTGTTGCTCCTCCGTGTAGACCCGTGTGGCCAAGATCAGCGTCCTACCCTCCCCCACTTCCTCAGACCCCAGGAGAGGGGTCTGACAGGCATGAGCTCTAGCCCTGCATGCATCAGTCAGAGCAGAGCTAATAACTAATACTAACATTTTTTTCATTATTTAGTTATTAACCCATTCATTTAGTTATTGTAATAACTAATAGTGAAACAACTATTTTTTATTACTTAATAATAAGTAAACCGAATGCACATCCCTAGGTAATTATTTTGGAAATGGATTCAGTGTGCTATTTCAGAGAGATGGAAGTGTTACACAGTTAGTTTTATTGTATTGTTTTAAAATGTCTAACTTGGTAGATCATATATATTTTTATGGTGATCATGTTTGGAAGAAATGAGGCAGCCTGGGAAGCGAGCCCTTAAAACAGATCCTGTGTCCTCTAGAGAAAAGCCAGTTGATCAATGTAGTTCTATGGGAAGTGAACATTGGTGCCTTGAAGTTCAAGAGTAGTGGTGCAATGGGGCACACACAAAAACAGGCACCCCATTAAATCTGGGGTGCCCAACTCAACCCACCCATGCTTGGACACTGATTAGTTTCAAATGCAACCTGATGTGCTACCTGCACCCTCATGCTCCCCGGGCTGACTCACCTGACCGCTGCTGCTCCTTGGACCACTGATGATCCTCACGGCCACTGCTCAGTTGAGTCAGTTTCTTCTCTTTTCTGAGTGAGAGGGGAGGAGTGATAAGGCCTCTCCCTGCGTGCCCAGCCCCAGCTTCCATAGCAGAGTACATGTAGGTTGTTGCACGTGCAATCCGCTCACAACCTGTGCACACCCCCACTGTGGGGTCTGAGGCGCGTCACCAGAAGAGTCCTCTTCACTTCCTTCCCCACTCAGAAAATCAAAGTGGAAAGAACCCATATCCGCTGAGCAGTGGCTGGGATGGGAGGATCAGCAGCCAGGAGGAGTAGCTGTGCAGATGAGTCAGCCCAGGGAGTGCACAGGTGTGGGTGTCCCAAAAAGCCCAAGAAAAATCCTCATTTTTTTATGCATCCAGGCACCCTTGGGGTGCTGGGTAACCCACTGGGTGCCCGCTGTGTGACTTAATAATGTGGGTACTAGCTAAAGGTAGCATATTTGCTACCTTTGTGTAGTACCCGCATTAAGAACATAAGAACATAAGCAGTGCCATACTGGGTCAGACCAATGGTCCATCTAGCCCAGCATCCTATCTCCAACAGTGGCCAATCACGGTGGCTTGGGAGAAGCACCCAACAGGTCACAATGGGGGATCTATTACCTGTTGTTTCCCCCCAGCTCCCTTCATGTTCCCTGATCCTGTCTGGCTAATAGCTGCTAATAGGCCTATCATGTCCTTTAGAAGGGCTACTAGGGTATTCCAGATACAAAGATACAGTTATCTCATACCCTCCAACTTTTCACCAATGGAAATGTATATACACTTGCCCTGCCTTCTCATTGATAAGCCCAGCCCCCTTACACACTCACAGAGAACATCACATGAGCAGACACAAAACAGAACACTCTCTCTCTCTCTCTCTCTCTCTCACACACACACACACACACACAGGGGCACATGCTCAAGGACACATAGGGGCACTTAAATATAAACATATGTATTTTCATTCACTCATTTTCTCTCGGACACAGACACAGACACTCTCATTCACATTTATTCACATACCCATATCACACAAGTACATACACACACGCAGTTATCTCAAACACACAAACACAAAAGCCTTGGTCCCAGAGCAACAGAACAGTGGTAGAACATCCCCTCCAAGGGTTTCGGCGAGACAGGGTGAGGAGGAGTCTGCTAAAAGGCAGAGAAACTGAGAAGTTTACTAAACGGCAGAAGAGATGGATCTCCTTAGAAGAGGTGATGCAGGACAGATGGTGCTCACTGCAAGGTCAAGAGAAAGCCTGGCAGTTGTGCACTCCCCCAGTCCTGAGCGCTTTGCAGGTGCCGGTGGGTGGGAAAGGCACATTTGCTGGGCTGCCCCTTTGCCTACCTGCATACCTCCCACATAATTTCTGGTAGGAAAACTTGCTTCCCACCATCTGCCCTGCCAATTAGCACATTATTCTTCCCACTACCTCACCAAAATCCATATGTGCCAGAGGAGCAGCAGTGGGGTGGGGCCATTCTACCGCTGCCATTCCCCCAGGGCTGGTGCTTTCTCCCCCTCCCCCCGGTGCTGTGCTCCCTCCTGTACCATGATTTGCAGCCTTGTACCATTATGAAAGTGATGCAAGAATCCAAAACCCGGTAGTGTACCAGACAAATTAGTAGAGATGGAGAGCATATTGTCGAGGCTTTGCATGCTTCGTCCCACCTTGCCATTGCTCCAATAATGTGTTCTGGTTGCAGAACAGATGTAGTCAACACTAGGTTGTGGAGGAGACCCCACTCCAGTTTCCAGACTCCCTACTGCTGCTGCACCAGTCCCTCACAGACCTACTGTCCAGCCACAGTCCCCTCTGCCAATCTTCTTCTGGAATCTCTATTTTTGCCCCAACAACAACTTCCTCCTTCCCAGAGGAAGAGGAAAGTGTTGTCCAGGACCAGGTAGGTCACAGGGAAGGCATTGGGGGTTGTGGGGAAATGTAATTCATGTAGTATCTGGATACTGCATCCCAGGTGTGAATCACAGCAAGGGGACAGGAGTTGCTGAAAAATGTAGAGTCTGTGGTTGAATAGACTCGGCACTGGTAGCGCTGAAATGGAATGAGTACCTGATTTGGTACCTGTGGGTAATACCCGCATTTCTGCATACTGTTTTGGGTAACCCGAATACTGTTCGAGTACCCAGAAAAACCCCAAATACCAACAACCGATTACTATTCTGACAACTGATAACACCAAAATCCCCAAAAATCTGGGACAAATTCAGGACAAATTGTAGCTGGGATTCAGCCTCCCAGCTACAGCTTCTCACATCCCCTCAGAGATGGGATAGGATAGACAGTAACTGAATACTAGCCTCAGCCTTTGTGTAACCAATTTCTGCTCATTTACCCTCTAGGATTTCCTCAATGCAACACAATCAGAAAAGGGTGGTTACTACTTCATTGGCATGATTTATTCAGGCACAGCAGACAAAGAATGGATATGGATAAACAAGAGCCAAGGCCTGAACAAACTGTAGGTTTATTACTTTCTCCCTTAATTAATACATACCTGCCATTGTAGTCTCAGAGACAGTAACAAAACTGAGTAAAGCCCCCTTGTCCTCCACTGCATCTTCCCTTGCTGCTCAGGATCTTGCCTCATTTTTCACTAACAAGATAGATAAAATCTGCCTCTCCATCCCCTCTTTGCTTCCTCCTTCTCCTCCCACTCCTCTCCATCCCCTCTTTGCTTTCCCCTTCTCCTCCCACTCCCTCCTGTCCTCCTTCCACTTGCCCCCTTGATCCTAATCCCTTCCTGCCTCCTGACCTCTATCGCACCCACTGTCTCCCCATCCCTCCTGCACATAGTCTCTCTCTCCCTCTCTACTGGCTTCCTCTGCCTTCAAAAATGCCACTGTTTCTCCTATCCTCAGGAAGCCTACCCTTGATCCTTCCGATCCTGCTAATTACCATCACATCTCTCTCCTTCCTTTTGTCTCTAAGCTCCTGGAACTTGCTGTCTACACCTGTTACCTTGACTTCCTCTCTGCCAACTCCTCCCTTGACCCTCTACAATCTGGCTTCTGCCCCCTCCACTCTACAGACTGCTCTTGCTAAAATAACTAATGACCTTCTCTTAGCAAAATCCAATCGCCTCTACTCCATCTTTTTCCTCCTCAATCTCTCTGCTGCTTTTGACACTGTTGACCACTTTCTCTTACTTGACTCCCTCCACTACCTTGGTTTCCATGATGACTCAGTCCTAAACTGGTTATCTTCCTACCTCTCTGACCGATCCTTCAATGTGTCTCTTGCTGGTGCCTCCTCTACTTCTCTTCCCCTCTCAGGAGTTCCCCAAGGCTCCATCCTTGGCCCTCTTCTCATCAAATCTTATAGGAGGAGTTGTAGATGTGCATCGAATGTCAAGGAAGGGGAAATGTGACTGCACAGAGGTGGGGTGGTGTTTCAGTGTGGAGATGGCTAATGGTTGGAAGGGCAAAATAGCATGCACTAGTTATGGGAGAGAAGTTTATTTAATAGCAGGGGTATTAAACATTAGGGTTGAAAAAAGATTTTGCCAAAATGGGAAATCTTATCGAAATCCCAGTTCCTGATACCATCTCAGCTAGATTGAGAAACTTTCAGTACTTGATAATGTCTCAACTGACTCCATTTCTTGATTTACTGACTTTCTACTTACCAGGATCCCCTTTACTGCTTTGCCGTTTACTGCTTTACCATCCATTTCAAATTCCGAGAGGTAGTTCAGGCACAATACTGCATTTCTTGCACTCCATTTTTCCTTAGTGAGTGGTACACATATTCCTTTACTAATCTAAAATCTAGTTGCAGATTGGTCAAAGCAAAGGGAACAAAATAGAACAACAATTCTGATTGGAGGCACTGGAGTGGAGGTTAAGGGGCACTGTGGGAAGGTTAAGGGGTGGGTTATTTGCACAGTGATTGGCACAGAAATTCAGAAACAACAAACCTGGACATAAAACGGTATTATTGGCAATACGATAAATGAATGGTAAGTGATATGAGGTACGCGGTAAAAGGTAAGTGGAAACTCAGTTAATCGGGATGGTATCTTGCAACACTGTGAGAACTGAGAAATTTTGTCGGTATCGGGCAATGGTCAGGAAATTGATTGCGGTTCTGAATATGGCAAAATTTCTTATGAGCAGCAATTTAGCTGTTCATTTCAACCCTACTAAACATACTATAAAACCACCATAATTTGTCTCTGTGTTACTTGGGATATAGAAATAACAGACTGAGGAGTTAGCATGTGTATTGGGTGAGGGAAGGGTTAAATGTGAAAGTCTTATGTCCTACTCAAGCAGAAATCAGTCAGTCATTAATACATTCAAGACACTAATCCTGAATAGATTCATGGGAGTGAGAGTGTAGTTTTAGGTTGAGGTCATCTGCAAACCCCTGAGGGAGCAGCAGATCAATCATTTCCCTTTCTACCTCTCTGCACAGGTTGTCTATAAAGAGAGATCGCACGGATCACTACTGTGCTGTTATTGGATTCCATAAGGTCACATCTGCGCATTGCGAAGAAATTAGCACATCCCTCTTTCTCTGTGAGAAGAAGTTGTGAAAACAAGATGTCGGAAAAGAGTGGGAGACAACCTACCTATCTGGGACTGGAATCAAGATACCAACAGGAACATGCAAAGAAATTGCACTTGTGAATGCACCAACTCAACTTTCTCACACATCCATATTCAATTTATAATACTCTCAAGTGCCATTCTGTGTCAATTCCAGTTTACAAGAAGAACAGCTACGAGCCTCACTCAATATCATGAGAGAAGGAGTTATGGACCTAGCTACCTCTGAATGCTGAGTGAATTCTGAATAGAAAATGAACCAAAATCCTAAAATCCATTTAATAAAATTGTCTCTTTTATTAAGAATTGCATATTATTAGCAACAATAACTAGCTGTTGGAGATCATAGAGAGTACACAGTGTCAACATCCAGCAGTTCTGGATGCTTTAAATATACAAGGACATTATCGGGGGGGGGGGCCCATACAGCACCCACCCCCAAAACCTGTGGGATTCTAAAATGAGCTGGCATTGCTAAGTTCCCTTTGCCACCAGAATGGCAGCAACAGGGTATTGTCCCGCCCCCTCCCCCTTCGGGAGGAGACATGGAGAAGAGTAGAGGCCGTGGCGAATGGGCTGGCTAGCCAGCCCTTCATCTGACGTGAGGTTGCCTGGCAACCATCTTGAAAACGAGGCTGTGCAATGCGTGCCTCGTTAGACTGTGAGGTCCCTGCCCCTGGTAGAAGGGGCGGACCTCTGTTCGCCGCATGAAGCAGCATTCTGAGCGGGCTTTTCCGAGCATCAGCAGCAAAGGAGATTTGCTGCTGAGCTCCCCGGGACCACGCGGCAGATTAGGAGCAATGGGCCACACTAGGAAGAAGACCAGCGGTGGGGGGAGGAAGAAGACTATGCCTGATCAGGCCATGCGGGCGGCAAGCGATCAGGACACACAGGGCATAGAGGAGATGGCTGGCGGTGAGACCTCCCCCCGACACAGGCAGTCATGTTAGAGAGGCTAGCCATGTGTGAGGCCCTGCTGAGGGCACGGAACCTTCCCCAAAGGGAGGAAAGCCCCACAACATCTGGGGGGGGCACTTGAGGCACATAGTCTGACCCATGGGAGCAGGGCCAGCAGGGAGGGGATGGATACTGAAGGGCCCCTGCCCCTCTTGGGATCCAGTGAAGGCCCATCACAGGAACGGGGCTGGGGAAAGCGGATGGTGTTACCCCCTGCCCGTTACAGGGAGGACGCCCCCACAGGGCCCCCCACATGGGATCGGCTCATGCAACAGCACTGGGGGGAGCAGCGAGATGTTCCCAGAGTGGAGCAAAGGGGGCATGAGACCTTGCAGGCCACAGACCAGCCAACTGATATGGGCCCCTTGCTCCAGGCTTTGTATCCAGAGGGCGCTAGTGTGCACCTCCCCCCTCCGCAGTTCAGATGCGGGGGATAGACGACACGTACAGGGTGCCTGGCCTGGCACAATACCAGCGGCAGGGGTTACCCTGGTCACCAGGGACTCATCAGGGTATGCAAGATTCTCACCTTTCCTATGGCAGGGCTCCTGGTACCCCTAGGGTAGCTTTGGCACAGCAGGACAAGGGAGCACCACCCATTGCTAGAAGGAGAACCGAGTCACCAGACCCTGACGATGGAGTCAGCAACGGGGACATGTGCAGGAGGATTCTGGTCATCGAACGGGAGCTGCGGGGTGAGGCCAGCGGTATGTCAGCGGGTATTCCCGGGACTGCTACAGAACACTGTGGGCCACATGCAGGTGGAAGGCAAGGTGAGCAAGGCGCCTTAGACGCCGGGGACGTGACTGGGGTTAGGGCAGATATAACAGGGAGGGTCACTCCGGGGGAAGGGGTTGATATGAGGAACCATAGCATGGGGACACGAACCACCCACAGGGACTTACCCAGAAACCAAGGAGAGGGTCAGGGGGTGGCAGACGGTGGAACACCCCTGAATACCGCACCGCAATTAGTGATGTGGAATGGGGCATGGGTGTGGATGACCCCAGCAGTGTCTCCACGCTGCGCCCCAACCGTTGCCACACAAGTGGGAGAGGGCCCCTTAGGGAACGGCCTGAGAGCGGAGCCCGCAAGAGGGCGAACCGAACCCATTCCTTCCAGCCCCCGGGTACTGCACGCACAAGCAAGTGAAAGCCTCACTGGGACAGCACAAGGAGTGGAATTAGTCAAGGTTCCAGAAAAGGTGACCGAGAGACTAAGCCCAGTTACGGGGGTACTGGAAGAACAGGTAGTGGCCCGTCCCCCTACACCACCAGGGGGCTCTATCCCCAGTGTGGCTGCACCGTTTGGGGCACACCCTGTTACCAGCAGTGAGGGACAAGATATTAAAGGGGGAGTACGTTGACATCTATGTCCTCTTGTTCAGTGATCCCATAGTGGACCACTCTGAGCCTGAGAAAGAGAAGGAGAAGGAGAAGTTCAAGCGTCCAAAAGCTGACTGGAATTGGGTGAATTAGACGTCAGCATTTGCTGTGTACATGGGGGTCATACTCCAGGCTGACCCCAGCCGTGATCTTGAGCTCCATAAATACGTGGACATCGTTCGCAGGGCTTATGGAACGGGGCCAGTAGGCGCATGGTTAAGATATGGCGAAGCATTACGGCATAGGGCAGCCACTATGCTGGGGCTCCGTTGGGATGTACACCCCCCTGATTTATGGCTCGAGTGCATGGTGGACGTCACCTGTGCTCCCAGGGCAGATAGCGGACACCCACTGGTTAGGGGCGGTGTAGCATGGGGGCAAGAGTCCTTTCGTGGGGACGGTAGGACGGGTGGCCAGGGCCCCACTGGCACCTGCTGGGCGTTCAATAAAGCTGGCTGATGCAACAGGCAGGTGTGCAGATTCCGGCACGTGTGCTCGTACTGCGGGGCAGGTCATCCAGCAATTAATTGCCCCTGGCCAAGACAGAAGGGCAGAAAAGGGGGGGTATGGCCAATGGGGCAGGGCCACCAAAGGAGGTGCAGTTAAAATTGAGAAACTAGAATGGGCCCTAAGGGCTCACCCCAATAGGGAAGAAGTTGAATACATAGTTAATGGTTTTAGGTATGGATTTGTTATCCCGGCGGGCCCAGTTAAAACGCAGACACTGGTAAAGAATCTTAAATCAACATTAGGAATGGAAGATCTGGTCAAATCTAAGATTGCAAAGGAGGTAGCAGAGGGCAGGGTAGCCAGTCCCTTTAATCGCCTGCCATTGGACAACTTGGTCGTTTCCACGTTAGGAATCATACCAAAGAAACCAAAAGGGGAATTCCACCTAATACACCACTTGTCTTATCCTTGGGGTGCTTCGGTCAATGATGCCATCCCAAAGGAGCTGTCAACTATTAAGTACATGTCTTTCGACGAAGTGGTGGATAAAGTTAGGACTATGGGGAAAGGAGCACTTCTCATGAAATGTGACGTGAAATTTGCATTTCAGTTATTACCAGTGCACCCCAGCAGTTTCCACTTGCTTGGTTTTCAGTTCCAGGGGTGATATTATTACGACCGGGCCATGCCGATGGGTTGTGCAATTTCTTGCTCTGTGTTCGAGAGATTCAGTACCTTAATGGAGTGTGTGTTCACTCGGCGCCTCAAAGGGGCTGCAGTGTCCAAATACTTGGACGATTTTTTGATAATTGGCCACCCCAGGGTGTGTGTGTGTGCTGCCACCCTGGGGTTATTCCAAGAGGTTGCCATGGAGATAGGGGTCCCCTTGGCTCCCGAAAAAATGGAAGGGCCTACGACGAGACTCACCTATTTGGGTATTGAGTTGACACTGAAGCAATGTCATCAAGATTGCCTGAAGACAAGTTGGTTAGTATGCAGAACAAGATTAATGAGTGTTTGGGATCCCATAAGATCACTGTTCAGGCTTTACAATCCTTGATAGGGAGTTTGAACTTTGCCTGTTGGGTGGTTGCCCCCGGTAGGGCATTCCTATCTAGGTTATATGGGAAGCTAGTAGGGGATTTGCCACCTCATTTTCGGATCTGGGTTACCAGTGACATGTGACAGGACCTCAGAGTGTGGTTGACATTCCTTCAAGGTTTTAATGGGGTTAGTTTTTGGAGGGAACGGTGGCTTCTGCGAACCAACCTTCAGGTTCAGTCAGATGCTGCGGGTAAATTAGGTTTTGGCATATATTTTAGGCATCATTGGTGCGCAGCCCCGTGGTCAAACGATTGGCATGCGGCCGGCACCACCAGGGACCTCACTTTTTTAGAACTGTTCCCCATAGTGGTGTCAGTTCTCTTATGGACGAACCTATTTGCTAACTGAACTGTCGTATTCTGGTGTGACAACTTGGCAGTTGTTCACAGAGTAAATTCACTCTCCTCACAGTCCCAGAGAGTCATGAAGTTGGTCCGAACATTGGTGTTGACCTGCCTGAAGGATAACATGCTCTTCATAGCACGACATGTCCCTGGAATCGATAAAGGCATAGCAAATGCCCTTTCTCGGTTCCAGATGGACTTTCCGATGGCTGCGGCGGCAGTTTGCCGCTAATGTTGCCACGGCATCGGAACTGGTGGGCGGAAGCGCAACTTTTGCAGATTCCCAGTAAGAAGCGGCACCAACACCCCTTTCCGTCTGCCGTGGAATCTTTGTGATTATCTGATCATTGTATCATGTTTCCACCACCCTGAATACAAGATATCGCGAGACCCGGCGGCATGATTCATCGGCCAATTTCATTTCCTAGGGTTTTTTCATTTCATTGGCTAGGGCTTTCCCAGAGAGACATGTCCCGCTTTCACCATTAAGTATAAATAGGTGTGTTTGTAGCTTGTTTCTCCCTCTTGATCCCCAATCGCAGTGAGAGTGAGTGACTGTTGAAGCTGCGCCGCCAGTGTCTGTGTTTGTTAAAACACTCTGATCTTCCGCGCTTCGCGACAAAGCACCGCATAGCGACTCGAGGAGAGACAATCCTATCCCTTCCTCCTAATTCATAGAATACCATCAATTTTGGATAACATAAGAAGGTTTTTGTGTAAGTGCTTGAACTTTTATTCTAATTCTTCTAAACTGTGCTTTATTTTAACAGCTAATTTAGTGCTAAAGTAGCTAAAGTAATTTTGGTACAGCTGCACTTTACATTTTCCATTATCCTTTTTTGTAATAAATGTACACATATGTTCTTTATTGCTGTGAGCCTTTTATGTTTATCACTAGGTTTTGGTTGATATTGTTTGTGGTTGCTATTGTTAGTGCTCTAGTCTGCAATGCATAGCCGGAGGTAGCTGCGGAATCCGCAGAATCCGCCGGCGAGCCTAGAGCATGGACTCGGGGAGGATCGGGGAAGCACATGGTGAAATAGACACGGCTGGGGGGGGGAAGGGCTGCCGGGAGAGTCACCCATGGGGAGATCCTGGAGGAGGGGGGTGCATAGCCGGTAGCCGCGGAAGACTTGGGGTCCCTGCGCAGCCCCTCTACCAGCAGCACCTCCCCCCTGGCCATCTCAATTTC
>QEPC01009940.1:425145-435769 GCA_003113815.1 Sphenodon punctatus | reverse complement strand
GCATACTTTCTATGCCCAAAAATATGCTTTCTTATATTACATTAACCCCAATAGGCAATGTTACATTATATTACATTAAATTTGGAAACTGTTTGGTTCTGACTGTTTGGTTCTGTTTGGAAACTGACTCCTCCCAAGCCTGTTTTACAACTTTTTTCCACTCCAACCCCATCCGAAGGGAAGGAGTGTAGGGGGAAGGGGGAACCACTTCGGATGGGGTGGGTGTGTGGGACTTTTTAGTCTGACACAAGAAACAAGGGGATTATAGTTGCAACTTGCCAGAAAGGGATTATAGTTACTTGTAGTGAATCCACAGTTATTAGACAGGCAGGCAGTTCACTTAGGTGGCTGGCAAGTTTAGCAGTAGCCAACTAGGACTGGCTACCGGGGGGATGGCTTTTCAAGTTGAAAAGCAAAAAGTTGGCTACTTGGCTGGATGGCTTCTCAAGTTGAAAAACCTGTTAGCCGGTCGGCTATGCGGCTGCACTCTCAAAGTGAGAGATAACAAACAATGCAGCTGGGAGTGGCTCAGTGGGGCTGGTTGTGATGGGGACGGGGTACTACTTCAGTGAGTCCACTGACTCAACTGCCCTTGTCTACCTAGCCGCCAGGTACAGTTAGGTAGCCAGCCCAGTGCCACTGAGTGAATGTAGACAACTGAAACTTCCACTCATCGCCCCCTCTCCTGCTGAGCTGACAAGTCTGTTTTACAACTAGCAAATATTTATTCGACCGGAAGCTCCAACTATGGGTTGCTAATATGCACGCAATCCCTGGGGAAGAGCAGCATCCAGCCATCGTCTCCAGCTGCAGAATGCGGCTGTAACTAACTAATGCAATGAATGGGTGGCTCCGAAGCCCTAGAGGGACGGGAGGTGTTGGGGGACCTCCAAGGACAGATAAGCCCACTGGGCGCTGGCCGAAACATTGTTGTAATGAATTGAGAAGAAGCGATTCGAGGCGTGCGATGCGGAAAGCGCAGGTGCTAGCCCGGCTGAAACTAGCAGAACACACAGAGGAGGGCATTCAACACACAGACCAGGGACGCGACACGCGAGGTGAGGGAGTCAGAGTACAACACAATTGGCAGACAACCCAGAGGGGTGGGAGAGGTGATCTGCGCCGCCCTGCCTAGGTGGGGGGGTACAAGTGCAAGGCTGCCACTCCAGGCGGCCTCCTCCTCCATTCCTCCCGCCTCCGCTCTCCTATCCCTCCCGCCTGGCTCCTATCCCTCCCTACTCCGCGGGCAGCCAGACCCGCCTTCGCTCTCCTATCACTCCCGCCTAGCTCCATCACCCAGTTTAAATCTCCCTCCACCGGATGGCGTTGTTGGTCATTGCCTAGCAGCGACGCAGCATGCTTAAAGTTTCTCCATGGATCTGTGAGGCAGGAAACTCCCCGGATTTGCTATAGGTTAATGTAATAAGAAATCATATTTTGGGGCATAGAAAGTATTCAGTGAGCAACACAACACAGCACTAATTGTATTATTACAAAACAATTACACTAATGTAAAAAAATAAAATTAAGCAAAACAGAACAGCAGGGATTTGAACCCGCTAAATAACAGCTAAAAATTGTCTAGTAAGCAGGGACCTTAACAACTATGCCAACAGAATTCTGTTAGTCAGCGGTCTTTTTATGTTGGTGTGAGATTTGCTAACAGTGACAATGGCTTTCCATGGAGTAAAGGTTGGCTTCTGCAAGGTAAACAGAGGGCAACGTGCGCCGTGCCGCTGTCATCAGGCCAAGAAACCATACCCCTGTCATTCGTGCTGCAGCAATGGAGCAGCTAATAATGATTGGTAAGTTAGCTGTACTTGAGTTTAAATTTCAAGTCTGTTCACTCTGACTGCGACAGATCTTATTATTGGTTTTTTGGATAACAGGAATTTAATTCTCTTCAACAGGGGAAGCGCTTTGGCGCTGTGCAGCGTATGCCATCGAGCGGCTGGGCACCATAGCGATGGTGCTGCAAGGACTGGCAGTTCTCCAGGACCGGCTGGGTGAGTATGAAAGGCGTGCTTCATGGACATGGACCTTAGTAGGTGGTACTAGTATAATGTCTCTGCTGCTGTGTTTGATAATCTGCGTAATGGGTTTTTTGTTTTTTTCCGTCGTTGAAAGATTTGAGCAAGACCGCGAGGCACGGAGGGAGGAGATGCGTGTCCTGAGAGCCCTAATGGGGCGAGTTCTTGAAAGGCTGGAGCCTGCTGCAAGACAGACTGCACCCGCGGTCGAGCAGGAGCCCTTCATAATTTTGATCCCTGATTAAACAGGGAAGTTGGAGAGAATTTTTTTTTAAAAATTGATAATGGAAAAAATATGTAAAAATTTCAGTTTATTATATTTATTTTCTTACAATGTTATATTTTTATACTTGTTTAAATCACTTATTTTTTTAAAAATTTCTTTATATACTAATATTTATTTTTTGTATTTTTTGTATTAGTAGATAACAGTTTTAAAGTTTTATACATGGTTGTGAATTTTTAATTACAATAAAAATTACTGGTTAATAAATAAAAATATTTTTCAGTTTTCTTTTTCCTATACATCCAACAATGAAAATTTGTGTATGCATATATATATGTGTGTGTGTGTAAAGAAATATATATGTATATATATTGTCTATATACAAAATCACAACTCCTTTGGAACTAAGTGGTTGTGGCGCTGGTGGGTGGGTATGGTAGGATGGTCTCTCAAATGTTCAAAATACATATAGTTTGAGCATGTTAAAAAACACGAAAACGTTTTGTTGGGACTCCTTGCATTAGGGAAGAGATTGACACACACATATGTGGGGAGGGAAGTTAATAAAATGATAGAATAAAAAATGATAGATAAAAAAAAAAGGGGCACATGTATTTACTCACATAAAAAGGTCATTTAATGGAAGTTAAACTAAACTGGAGGTGAAAAGCTCTGGAGGTGACCCAGAGAAAAGAATAGCAAACCCATTGCATTTGCAATGGAAACTCATTTGGGAACTTCATTTGCTTTATTATCTTTGGAACATACACTGGACAGTGGACACATCGTATATAATAATAAATTATATCCGAACACAGATGTGGGTGTTGGTTGTGGTGGGCTGGTGTCTTGGGTTCACTTGTGATTTCACTAGGTGGTTGTATCACTTGTGAGCTTTGGGCACTTGACTGGTGTGAGTGAGTCGTTCGCTGAGTGGAAGAGATAGCATACATACAATGCTTCAGGAGCTACTCAATTCAACTTCAGTCAACTCAATTCACCTCCCTCATAATAACTGTCTGTCACTAGCCACAGTTATTAGATAGCCAGCCATGCACCTTGGGTTAACATAGGGTATTTTCAGACGATACGTTGGCCGTTGACCCCGTACCGGCACCAACGGCTTCGCTCCCCGCCGGGGTCACCCCGTAACGGCACAACAGACGTGCCGGGGGGATCCCGGCGGGGAAAGTGGGAGGGGCCNTTCCTTGGCCACGGCCCGGGGTCCGTCTGACCACGCTTCCCGGGACCTTCCCCCGGCTAGCCCGGGAAGCGTGGTTCAAACAAACCCCATGTGGGTATTGACCGTCGCCAACATCTGGCGCACCGTGAACAGACGTACGGGACACGGTGACCCCAGGTGGGTATTCACCGTGGTTCACCGTGTTCGCGTAACGTCTGAAATCACCCATAATCTTTGAAAACTCATTGCATTTGGGATGGGAACTTATTTGGGAACTCATTTTGGTTGGAACTCATTGCATTTGGGAAGAGATTGAAGGACACAGTTGATAGGGTAGGGAAGTTTAGTAGATGATGGAATATATGATAGAATTTGATAAAATCATGAGTGTTAAAAATAAATAAATAAAGGGAACATGGATTTACTATCACAAAAAGTGAGAGTAAACTTTCAAAAAAAGTGATAGTTACTCTTGAGAGTAACTGTAATGTATGGGAGGTGCCACTAAACTCAACTAATTTTCATGGTCAACAACTTTATTTTTATTTTTTGAAATAAAATAAAATTGTACAATAGCACAATTAGGTGGTTGTATCACTTGTGAGCTTTGGTCACTTCCCTGGTGTGTGCTTTCAGCAACTGGACTGGCGCAATAAAAATGAGTGCAAAGGAATATATTGAAAAACAAATTTTAATATAACAATTTAAAATAACCATTTTAAACACAATTATCAAAACTGTAAAAAATAATTGCATAATTTACATTATGTAATTTACATTACTTATTAATTTACACTCTGGGTCAATGCTGGCACCGTACCTCTTGAAAGACTGCAGCCAGCATATTTTTTATTTCAGTGTTGTCCTGCTGTATGGTTGCCAGCTGTTCTTCTGTGAAAATGGAATACAGTTAGTTTATGCATTGTTTAACTGCAGAAAAGGTATATTTTTTTATGTGATCACTACTCCCAGGGTAACAGTAATTAAAAATGAATTTGTGAGCAATAATTAACCATTTTCTCCTATCTGGAGATTAACTTTTGTAAGTTTTCCACCATATCACACACTATTCCCCAAACTGCTGAGGCCACATCCACCAATATTTCATCCAAAAATGGCATTGATAATTAAAACAGAGCATTGAACTAATCAAGAGACCAAAGCCCAAGTAATGTAAAGCATGCAATTATGTGTGAGATCACATAATATAATTTTTTTTTTAACTTACCAATTCTAATCAGGCCATCGATGAATCAAGAAAAACCAACTAAAGCCATTCTTCTTGTGTTCTCTCAAGTTATAATAGAATAGATATCTATTTGACATGTAAACATGAAGCACGTGTCGTACATCAAATAAAGCCCGCCTCGCTGTGTTAAATGCCTCTGGCTGTCAGCTGTCAGTCACAGGAAAGGACTGTTGTTATTGGTGTGTGTCAGTTGCTAAGTAAATGACCAGAGGTGGGTTGGGGACGTCCGTACAGGTAATACAGGTAGAGACTAGAGAGAGATTCAATAGGGAAGCGGAGCACAGCACAACTTTTGGAAATGGGGAAATTTAAAGTCTGTAGTTTGTAGAGACTGTAGTCTGTAGAGACGAGAGAGATTAAATAGGGAAGCAGAGCACAACTTTTGTAAATGGGGAGGGGAATTTAAAGTCTGTGTAGTTTGACTTCAACTTCAGCTTAATCCAAGCTAACAACATAAAGACGCGGTGTGTGTGTGCATACCACTCCCCCTCTCCCTGTCTTCTGATTATTGCCAGTCAGCCAACAGCGTATTTGCTAGCAATCAAAATAAAATAGAAATTGAACTAGGATAGGATGCTCTAACAACATTTTATCTTACCGTGCAACATAAAACATTTGTTTATAAAACTAAGATGGGCCAGGGCCGTCTGCAGATTAGAACCAGCACGGCAGACCCAAAAGTTCATGATTACAGTGGGGTACCTAAGCCACTAGGCTACAGAAGCAGTGAAAGTCTGTTTGCATCCCAGCATAGTCAACTGAACTACCGTCCCCTACGCTTACTGCAGCACACTGGGCTGCAGCATGGCTTTTAAAGTTGAAAAACAAGTTGGCTGTTTAACATAAGGAAAGGTTGCCTTCAGAGGCTAGATAACTACTGTGCAGCTTTACTATCTAATAGATGAACAGTTTCCTAAGTATATGAGCATGTCAAATCTCGAGGGGAGCAACGGGCGCACCAAGACATACACCCCAACTAAAGCATGACTATTATCAGTATTTTGTGCAATGAAACACCTTAAGATGGTGCATGTAATTGTCTAAAATCCATAGAAAGACATCTTGTGACTCTACTGCTTTTACTGTTTAAAAAAAAAGTTTAACCATTAACCCATCTGACAGGATTGGTGACTGCCGCTACAGGCGAGACATAGCTTCTGTTGGTCAGCCTAAGTTTGACAACTTAGGCTGGTCAACAAAAGGTATCAAACTTCTTTGTTGGACATATAAGTCATCTTAGAAGAGCAGTAGCACTTCTCAATCCTTACTCACTTTGGTGGGCTCAGAAAGGACTTGTCTTTATTTTGAACACCAGCTAAACTAGGGGGAACCACTTCGGATGTGGGTGTGTGGGGCTTTTTAGGCTGACACAAGAGACAAGGGGATTATAGTTGCCACAAGGGGATTTCTTCCACCTAATGTTTGAGTTTGTGGGGGCAGGGTACTGGGAGACACAACAACATTGAACTTCAATCCACTTAAAAACCTTACATACTTCCACACTACATTACAGCAGAGTCTTACAAATTTTAACATAACAATCCAAAAGACGATTGTTGAATTGCTAGCAAACTGGGATGGCGCTGTCAACACTGGCCACACTGGCGCTGGCAAAACTAACAATCCAACAGAGGATTCTTGCAATTGTCTAAAATCCATATACTTCCATAGTTGCCAGTTGTCTAAAATCCATATACTTCCATAGTTGGGAGGGGACGGGGACTGAGTCCCCTACACAACACTGGGTGGATGGCTTTTCAAGTTGAAAAACCTATTAGATGGCCCTATCTATGCGCTCTAAAAGTGAGAGATAACATACAATGCAAACTTGGGAGTGGGACTGTTTGAGATGGGGGCGGCGGGGTACTACTTCAGTGAGTCCACTGACTCAACTCCCCTTGCTACCTAGCCACCAGGTACAGTTAGGTAGCCAGTGCTCAGTGCCACTGAGTCAAATGTATAATATATTGCCTGTGGATGCAGAATGTAGAGGGATGCAGAATGCAGAGGTCTTGGTGTATATGTAAAAAGGGAATACATGTGTAATTATCTTTGATTGTTTGTTGAACTTGTAAGTACACTGGGCAGGGAGCACACTGGGCAGGGAGTTGGACCTGTGTAAATCAATCACTCTGTCTTTGTTAACTGTCCTTTGTTAATGACACAATACAAAGGCTCTGATAAAGTAGAAGATTAAAATGCTAAAAGCACCACACACACCACACACACCACACCCCTCTCCCTGGCTGTGTGGGCAGGGCAGTCAGTGAGGGCATCGGCGATGGCGGTCGGCGACTGCAAGTGAGCATAATGCCGGCGGCGCTAGGGGGTGGGGCATAATAGCTCTAACATCACGCGCGCCGCCTGGCTCGACTGCGCTAATCAGTTAGTCGTGGGTTAATGTAATAAATAAACATTATTTAATTATATATATTACAAAGTATGGCAGCAAAGCACAGCAATAATTATATTATTACCAAAACAAACACTAACACTGATGTAAAAGTTACATGTAATAGTGGGGATTTGAACCAGCTGAATGACAGCTACAAATTGTATGACAAGCAGCAACATTAACAACTATGCCAACAACAGAGTTCTGCTGCACAGCGCAATTCTTCTAGACTGAGGAATTGCGGAATGAGGATTGTAAACTATTATGCATGGGCTTCACAGTTTCACAGTACACTTCATCCTTCAACTTTCAGAGCCGGCCCGGTACTAGTATGTAAAAATGACTCGATCAGCAAATACACAGGTCAGTTTAAACTCCGAAAATGAGTTTTTGAAAAAAACCTTTTCTTTGCAGTTCTTTACATAAAATATCAATTTGCAATATAATAAAAACAACGTTCCTTCAACTCACAACCAGAACATGTTGTACAATCATGCATTTATGTATTGAGAAGAACGAGCAGTTACTGCGGTACAGAGAGACACACAGACAGCACAGCTCCAGCAGCAGTCAGCGTGACAGCACAGCGCAGCAGCGGCAGCATACAAAATAGTCATACTCCCTTCGCGGAACCGCGATAAGCGCTCATGACTGTGTCTCATATATTAAATTGGCAGAACGCGGGAAAAAACCACTGATTTTATACGACAATGGTAACGATCAGCAAATGGGTAAAACACATACATGCCACATCTGCGGATTCTTATAGCGGCAGAATCACAGAATTGCGCGGTACCGCGCGGAATTCTGTGAGGCGCAACGTGGGATGCCGAGGTTGAGGAATGGAATTGCGGTGCGGTAACAGCTGCTGCCGCAACAGCCCTAGGATGGGGTGGGGGTGGAACTGGCTACCAGCCCAGCTAAGATCTGACTCAGGACTAAGCTGGCAGTTACCCTAACCCTAAGCTAGGGGGCGCTAGGAATTCCCAGGACTAGAGCTGATGTGGCAGGAGCTTTTACCATGCTGCAATTCCATTCCTAAACCTCGGCATCCCACGCTGCGCCCTGCAGAATTCCGCCCGGTACCTCCGCGATTCTGCATTTGCCGCTAAAAGAATCTGCAGAAGCGGCATTTATGTGCTTTACTGTTTTTTTCGATCATCACAGTTGTCGTGTACAACCGGCATCCTTTTTCCGCCTTCCGCCAATTTAATATATGAGAGACAGTCATGAGCGTTTATCGCGGTTCCGCGAAGGGAGTATGCAGCAACAGCGCTGCTGGCCTGCTGTGCATGTGTGTGCTTTGCTGACTGCTGTTGTTGTGTTTGTGTCTCTCTGTGCTGCAGTCACTGCCCATTCTTCTCAAATACATACATGCATGCACATGGTCTGGGTGGGAGTTCAAGGAATGGTGTTTTTATTTAATGGTAAATTGATCTTTTATGTAAATGTAAATTGACCTCCATACTATAGTTTTTGGAGAAAAGCTCCTGGTGGGAGTTTAAGGTGACATGTGTATTGGCTGACTCAGTCATTTTTTAGACATCATCGGACCGGTACAGAAAGTTGAAGGAATGAAGTCCATGCAGAAGAGTTTGTTACAATTACAATCCTCATTCCGCACTTCCTCAGTCTAGAAGAAGTTAGAAGAACAACAGAACTCTGTCGGAGTATCTCTCGACTGCTCCAAAAACAATACGGCATGGTGGCATAGTTGCTACGGTTCCCACTTGCTGTACAATTTGAAGCTGTCTGGCTGGGGGTCAGGGGACGCTTTCTTTTTTTTCACTCACTTACTGATCCATCCACACAACCCACCTGTTAATTGTTTTAAGAAATTTATTGAAATTTAGTTATTGAATATAGCCATCTCTAGTGCTTTTACTGAGGCGCGCTGCACCTCCCGAGACCGTCCCATGCTCCCACTCCCACTAGATAGACAGAGACGCTTAAAGCTGTCACTATTAGCTGACGGACCCGCCCCACCTTGGCCACATGGGTCATTTAATTAGCAACAGACTCACACCAATAAGAACAGTCCTCCCCTGTGACTGACAGCCACAGGCATTTAACACAGGGAGGCGGGCTTTATTTCACGTTGGCCATCTGGTGGGTGTTTTTATGTCAAATCTATCTCAATTCAAAACTGACAGAATGGCTTTGGCAGGGTTTGCTTCATTGCTTGATGGACTTATTCGAATTGGTAAGTTAAATACATTTTAAAAAAAATGTGATCTCTCACTGTATTCCATGCTTTACATTTGTAGGGCTTTGTCATTAATAGTGCATTGATATGTTTTAGTTTTCAATCCCATTACAGGGGAAATACTGGAGGACGTTGCTGCTGCAATTTGGACCACTGTTTGGGACACCGTGGATGCAGTCCACACCATAATCTCCAGACAGGAGAAAATTGGTAAAGATTTCTCTAAGATCCATAGTTAGTTACTAGTACCCTTGTGAATAGTGTTCCCCTAAAAAAAAACGTTTCTGCTGTTCAAGAATGCATACACTAACTGTATTCCAATTTTACAGAACAACAACTGGAGGCAAAGCTGGAATTGGTGCAAAATTTGAGGGAGGACAATGAAGCCCTGCGTGTGTTGCTCGAGCAAGTACTGCAGGAGGTGCGCATTATGCAGGGACTTCTCAGAGCTGACAGATGATTTATACAAAGTTGTATGCTTTTAAAACCAGTTTTAAGTTAAATAATGTAAATGTTTAAAAAATATTTTTTTTAAAATAGTTTGTTTAAAAATATTTTTTCTATTAAATAGTTCGTTTTTTACTTATGTGCATTTTTACTCATATTTTTTGCTCCTGTCCTCTCGCTCACAACACACACCAGTGAAGTGACCAAACACACAAGTGACACAACCCTATCTGCAGCAGCTGATCCCTTGCTATGAAAGTCTAGTTTGTTCACCAGGGAATGAGAGCGGATAGAATGTTTACCAACCAATCATAAGTAGCTCTTCAGGCACCTCAGGGCCATTTTGCAATCATTCCATCCATACAGCATTGGGGTGATTCATTCCCTTAAGTTGTCTGGGGCTGCCACTGATAGCCCCAAAACACTAAGAAGTTACATTCCCCAAACATACGTGAACCCATCTTCCAGAATATTTCCCAACCCTTTCCTGTCCTAAACACAGCTATACAACTGGACTTCCCTTGACCACATCATCTGGCACTGTCTGTCAGCCAATTGTACCACCACTTAATTGTGCAATGGGACTCCCCTTTAAAAAAAAAAAAAATGTACTACCCCGTGCAAATTAGTTTAATTTGGTGTCCCCTACATGACATTTACTCTCAAGAGACATTTTTGAGAGTAAATAACTGTTCCCTTAATTTTTTTGGTCCACAACACTCATGATTGTATAAACTTCTATCATATCCCCCTCCCCTCTCAGATGTGTGCCTCACTCTCTTCTCAAATGTAATGAGTCCAAACCAATTGAGTGTCTCTTCAAATGTGGAGGCACTCACATCACAGGTCAGCTGAGAAAATGACTCATGCATCAAAACACACACACCC
>QEPC01009940.1:407865-423298 GCA_003113815.1 Sphenodon punctatus | reverse complement strand
CTCCTCACTCAGTGCTCTTGTATACCTTCTGAGATTTCGTCTGGGTGGTCATAACCTTTTTTCTGGTGATCAATCGCCTCTGAGGTGCACCTCATTATTTCCTCAACTGTGGCTTGCAGGAAATCCTTAGTAATTTTAGGTAGGAATGACCTGTTCATTTTAATTAATGCTAGGCGCTCGAGATTTAAACTGGAAAGACTAGTTCTTTTATTACCTACAATTGCGCCCACACAGCTGAATAAATGTTCTGATGGGACACTGCTGGCAGGACAACCAAGAAGTGTGATTGCCAAACTGTAGAGTGCTGGCCAAGTGTCTCTTTTTTCTGTCCAGTAAATGAGTGGATCGTTATTCATACCAACCAAACCATCCGATGAACGGTACTGATAGTACATATCCTCGGCTGCAGCGAGTGTTATTGGATGGTGACGATGGTGAAGCAGATCAACTCTTCTTGGCGTCAAGTGCAATTCTGTGCAAGGAGGCCATACTTTTCAAAATTTGACCACATCAAAGAAGCCTGAGGCTGTTGAGTGCTATCTTCGGAAACGCTCTCTGCTTCATCCTCTTCAGATTCATCATGCGTGTTGTTGCCATGCTCTCCTACCATCTGTGTGTCGATTTCTTCATGTGCAGCGGTAGCTGATTCTCCCCCCCCCCCAAGACCTTCTTAAACTTTTTGAAACGTGGGTCCAGAGCTGTTGCCATCTGGTACAACGAATCTTCACCAATCTTATCAAACTGGATGCTCTGGTGGATAATTTTATCCAAGATAATGGCAAGACGTTTACCATCCACCTTCTGACAATCAAAGGAGGCAGCGATGTCTTCAACTTGGCTCCTTAATAATACAAGCGAGGCCAAGCTCTGGCTGACTGTCGCATCGGCCTTGATCACGAACTCCATCATGGCCTGAAAGGGCTCCAGCAGAATAATGAGATTTTCTATTACATTCCACTGTCTGAGATTTATCTGCATATCTGAGGCTTCTTTTACAGACTTTGCAGCCACAGCAAAGAAAGTCTTGATTGCAAGTCTTTGTGAATGCAGTCTCTTCAGCATATGATATGTGGAGTTCTACCGCATGCAGACATCGATAGGGAAGAAATGAAGTGGAAGGTTTGTCTCCTGCTGTATCCTCCGTAGCTCACGGCGCAATGTTGTCGATCTATGAAAGTGTGCCACCAATTTCTTTGTACGCTCTACTGTGTCCTTAATCAATAGATCCGCTTCGAGATATTTCTTTGCCATGAGATGCAGTGAATGAGTCATGCAGGATACATTTTGGAAACCGGCATCTGAAATGCCTTTCACAATATTTGCCTCATTGTCTGAAACAACGCACCCAATGGAAAGACCAAGGGGCTGCAACCACTGCTCTGTTAGTTGTAATATTTTTTCCCGGATGTTTTCGGCAGTGTGTGTCTCAGGAAAGTGCTCCAAAGCAAGTATGGCTTGCTGCTTCACCAGTCTATTCTTGGGGTCACGATGAATCCAGTGACCAGTAATGGACAGGTACTCCATGTTCTGCGCACTGGTCCACATGTCTGTTGTAAGGTGCACAACATTGCCCTCGCAGTCAAGCATAACATCTGATACTGCTTTGCATGATGCCGCATGGAGTTTGGGAATAGTGTTTGTAGTGAAATAAAATTGTGATGGTACCTTCCACCGTGGTGCCATTCCCTCCATTAATTCGTGGAATCCCTCATTCTCTACAAATGAGAAGGGAAGCATGTTGACTGCAAGCATCTTGGATACCAGTGCGAGGCAGTATGGTGAGATGCTGGCCATTTCATTTGATTTTGCACAGATTCTGGCAATGTTGTCTGCACAGTCGTAGCACTAGCAGTGCTTCTTGATGAATCGGAGGTGCTTTTCATACTGCAGTGTATTCTGCTAGAGGCAATTTGAGAACAGACTTGTGATGGTGCTTCATGTGACTATGCATGCCACTAGTACCAGGGTGGCTCTTACCTCCTTCTTTCGCTCATGTTATTTTCCTGCAGCAGTATTTGCACTGGACTACAAATTTATTTTCGTCACAGTCAGTGAAATGTTTCCAGACGTCTGACCTTTGCGCTTTTCTTGCATCTGCCTGGCTGTCGGTGGTCGGGGTGATTGTTCCTTGCTGTCACAACAATGAAGCACTGTCAATCTATTCAATTCAGTTTATTTGTTTGGCTACTGCCATAACAAATCATAACAAACCAAAGTCACTTGTATAAATACAAGAAAACAATATACAAACTATTATACATATTTTAAAACTTAATAAAACATCAATCAATATGTGATCAGATTGACTATATTCCATGATATACATTGATTTTATATCAAGTTTTCCAGCCCCATTTACTTGAACTAATCCTCAGTGCTACTTAATGAATCAATTTGAAGAAATTTCTTCCTCAAAATAGAAGCTCTAAAAGCAAATTTAGCAACTACACCTGAGACCAATGTAGATCTGTCTGACAAGCAGTAGGTTAGTACTTGGGGGAGAAATGCAGAGACATCTATCTGCTTCCACATCTCTTCTCTAGGAATGCTGTACAAAGGGCAGGAGAAAAAATAATGGGACAGGTCCTCTACCTTATCCCCCCAGCATAGACATTTCCTCTGATTATAAGATAGTCTTGCGTACCTCCCCAAAGTCACACCCGATTCAAATGTCTGGAACCGTAAAGCAGTAAAGGCTTTCCTATGTTGGTAATCCTGCATTTCTGTCAAATAGATACAGCCATATTTGGGGGGAAGAATGTCTCCATATAATGAGGATGTCCAAACTGAAGCAGCTTGGCATCTCCCTAGTTGCAATTCAATATCATGAATCTTTTCTGTTATCATTTTTGCACAGGCCTTGAAAGGGAATTGAGCCAAAAAGGGGAGCGAGAAACCGAAATTTTGTAGTTGATTCCTAACAAAAACCATCCAGGGGAAGTTATTAGATTCCTTCTCCTCCCTCCAGCACTTCTGAACTATGGAGCCCTCCTGTGTTATGTTGAGTTTAGAGGCATAACATAGAATACATGTCCTCAGCGAGGCCTCCAGGGAAATAGAGCCTGTTTCTAATCTCACCCATAGGTACCCCAAGGATGCACCCATAGGTACCCCAAGGATTTTCTTCAAAAATTTTGTCTGCATGGATTCCAGAATGATCAGAATTGCCGAGGAATATCCCCATATCTGTGCCCCATAAGAGACCTTAGCAATTATCTTTTGTTGAAAAACCCTTAGGGCAGGGGCAAAAAGCCACACACACCCCTTGGAGTAATAAAATTTCTCAACAGTTGTCAGACCAGCACATGCCTTTTGTCTTACTGATTTAACATGTGGCACCCATGAATTGTTAAAAGCAAAGACAATCCCAAGTTACTTGAAGACCTGAACCTGCTCGATCTGAAAGTCATTCAGGAACCAGGGTAAAGGTCCATATTTTTTTAAATAGACCAGAATTTTTGTTTTTTTATAGTTTATACGCAGACCTTGTTTACCACATTCATTTCCAAAATCCGACAAAAGCCTAGTAAGGCCTAGTCATGCAGTAGAGAGCAATACGGTGTCATCTGCATACATCAGAAATTAAAGCTGTTGACCGGCTATCCTAGGTGCTAAATAATCACCTTTATCACGGTGAAGTATTTTCAGGTGGTTTACGTACAAATTAAAAAGGAGTGGGGCTAACAGGCAACCCTGCCTGACTCCTCTGGAGGTTAAGATTTTATCCGTTAGTGTTCCCCTTTTCCCCAGTCGAATCTGAAGACTTGTGCCTGTATATAATGACTGGATCAGTTTTAAGAGCCATGGATCAATTTCCAGCTGTTTTAACTTGATCCATAACTTGTTCCTATCTATCAAATCGAAAGACGCTGAAAAATCAATGAAAGCGGCATAAAGGTCAAGCTCATTTTTCCTGCACTGATTAACCAAAATGATTTAGAATAAAACAGTGGTCAACCGTACTTCTGTCGGCCTGAAATCCGACTTGCTCCTCTGCAAGTAGCCCCTTTTCTGACACCCACTGCGCATCAATAATAATCTAAAGTTTGGAGATTATGGGTAAAAGACATATAGGCCGATAATTTTGTGGGTCATTTCTGTCCCCTTTTTTATAAATAGGGACAATGACACTAGACCTCCAATATTCTGGCACAGCAGATGAGTCATTTATAAGAGAAAAAAGATGTGCCAATGCCCTGGTCCACCAGCGGGAGTTCTGCTTAAAGAGTTCTGGCGGGATGAAGTCTCCGCCTGGAGCCTTCCCCTTCTTTAGCAGAGAAATAGCTTCCTCTACCTCCTGCTCAGTAACCTTCTCCCACTTAGGCAACAAATCCACTGGATCATTTAGTAAGAGAGATTCAGAGGGCAGACGGGTATTGAAAATCTCCGAAAAATGCTTCATCCAGATGGAGCAAGGAATTTGAGGATCTTCCACCATTTGAAAGTTTTTCTTCAATAAATTGTTTATCTGATTCCAGAATAATCTAGTGTCATTTCCCCCAAGAGTGTCAATCAAATGGGGAAAAACATCTATACTCTAAGGACCCTGGCCTAGTCAAAAAGGGGAGCAGAGATTGCGAGATCTCCTCCAAAATTTCCATGGCTTCAGCCGGATTTTCAGTGGTCAGAAAAATTGACCTTAAAAGGGTAAATTTATGCGACTCTAAATGGTTAGTCATCTCTGCTTCCAATTTAGAAGACCACCTTAACCTTAAAAGGCCATATTCAGCAATCTCTTCAAAAAGCATTTGAAGGGACACATCAGCCCGGAATAAACGGACCTGCAAAACCAGGGCCAAGGGAAAATGATCACTCTCTATTCTAGGAACAATACTAAATTCCTTCACATTTTCCACTTGGGAGATTTGAGAAGGTATAAGTTCCCTGAAAATCCCCCGGAGTATTACCATTTAGAATACAAAGGGAGTGATTCAGGACAAATTTGTACAACAATTTACCTTGCTTATTTATTACCTTGTCCTGTGATGTCCTAGCTTCATTCCAATCCTGATTTTCATCCGACATAGGACATAACTTTAGCTCTTCTAGGATCTGCTCAGAACTCTGGATGTTTCTTGCATTTATATCCCCTAAAATCAAACAGTCATCCTCAGGGAAATTCTCCAAATTTCTACCATAAAGGGCCTCAAATTCACCTCAAACTATAAACCCGTTGGCCCTGGCGGCACATACACATTGTAAATTAGTAGCCCAGTTGAACATTCTGTCAGTAACCAGACCGACTGGATCTGGACACCCTCACCATGCAGTACCTTTAGATCTAACCCAAGAGCCTTGTGTAATAATATCAATAGTCCTCCCATAGATCTCCCCTTCTGTCCTGGGATAGATACTGCTGGTAAGGCCCAGTGAGAAAACCCATCAAAATCAAAAGTCTCAGAATCCTTTGCCCATGTTTCCTGGAAGCAAATCAAATCATAGGCCTGAAAAAAACTTATAAAATCAGAATCATTACACTTTATTTTAATTCCAGCTATGTTCCAAGATAAAAACTTCATGAAAGCGGGACAATCCGTCTGGCATCAATTTTCCTGTCTAGCAGGGAAGGATGGGCAGAATTTCCTCCAGTCATACTCCTTTGCCCTTTCCCTATCCTGGAAAGAAAAAACTCCAGGAAGTAAATGAGACTGTTGCTCCTGCAGGCTAGCAGGAGGCTGGAGATTTACCACCTCTTTTTGCTCTAAAGAAACGCCTGTAAGCTGAGTAGAAATAACACCCTGCACCCTATCCTTTACCCCCAACTGGTTTTGGAGTAGTGTCTTAGAAGAATTCCTCATGGGACTACATGTCTCAATCTTTTCCCCTTGACACAGAATCTTAGAAGAGTCCCTCCGAGGGCTGCATACCACAAGTTTTGACCTCTCCAAGGGATGTTTTGTCTTCTTTCCCTCAGGGCACTCCTTATGCATTTGTATTGGCGTAGAAGAAGTCGGCGCCTCTGATCCCACTAGAGATATCTGGGATGTCAGAGAAAGTTTCAGATCCCTTGCATTTCCCCCCATTGTTACCATTTTAACTTTCCCAGACCGGATGTTTACATGCTTCGTTTTCCCTGCCCTAGCACATATAGAATCTAGCTTCTCCAGAATCTCCATAAAATTTAAGGGGTGCTGTAGTGATTATAGCCCAGATAAACCCTGATGGGGTACCTGGGTGCTGACCCGCTTCTCTGAAGACAGCTGTACTTCCATCTCCAAGGAGTCCTCTAGCCTCAAAATTGGTTTTGATTTAGATTGCTGTAACCATCCTTGTCCTGCCTAGGATGAAACACCTGAGGCCCTAATAAGGGACATGAAGGAATACCAACTTTTCCCCCCTCTACTGCTATAGTGTTTTTACTAAAATCGATGAGAGGAGGGTTTATATTAAGTATCAAAGAAATATAGACCCCTTTATCATTAAGCTGCCCTTCCTTTGACAAGATTCATGTTACTATATCCGAAGTGCAGAATGTGATTGTCAGAATCCAACTGTGTTTTTTTTAAATTAATAACATGGTCTACAGAAACTATATCAGATCTGAGGATTGGTTCATCCATCAAGATTCTCAGGTGCTCTGCTATGTCCGATGGGGTATTCCAATAAGAAAGTACACCTGTGGGCAACGGGAGAACTATAAACATCAGCACAACCAGAGAATACATAAACCTCCCACAATCCTCCACCAAAACCAGGTCCTTCAAGCTGGAAACTGGGACCTGCTTCTTGTCAGCAGGCTTCAGAAGGCATGTCCAAATAGACCTGTACTGAAAATGAACAGTTTGCTTGACAATAGAATCCAATGATTTAACTGTCTTTTGAAGGGCATCAATTTTCTTATTTAAATCATACAGATGAGAACATAGGGTATGCAACGTATGCGAGGTAACAAGCACCAAATCAGCTACTGATGTCATACACCTGGGACCATTTTCTATTAAACTCTTGGAGTCAGATATCAAATGGGCAGAATTATTATCAAGATCAATTATTATCAAGGTAAGGCAACCCAAGACTCCTCCTGTCCAGATATCTTAATTGGATCCTGGGACAAGGATGTCAGGGGTAAAAACTGGTTTTGCATTATGGGAGAAGAGCTACCCTGAATATCAAGGTCTTGGAAACCTGGTTTGTCTGAAAGGAAGGCATCAATACGTCTCTGTTTGGGATTCCTGGCCTGGGAAGGCAATGATGGAGCTGCCTCCTTCCTGGTCCTCTTCTGATGAGCCATGCAACCCAAAAGTAATGGTTGTGCTATGAGCCACTGGTGATGGACTGCTTGCATTGATTGCTGTTGTCGTGGTGGTGTGGTTGGAGCTGGTTGATTGACTTTTAGACAAACATCTGTTACATCGGCGCTATATTTTTCCTTTTTCTAGATTGCAAGGTCAAATCATTTCCTTGACCTCACTGTTCCACATTTCTTGGGTTGTCATCAATCCTGGCTCTTTTGCATGGCTGGCTTGCCAATTTCGATCCTGCGTAACTCGGGGTGTATGTTGGATCTTCATAGTCATAGCTGTCGGCATCATTGATAATGTCAACATAATCTGTGGTGACATCACTGTCTGAGTCAGCATTATGATGCGCAGCACTCAGTGGCATTGTCAGGCACACCCAGTACTACCGCCTCACTTTCCTGAACGTTTTCTATTTCTTCCGCATCTCTCGCTGAAGTAGGCAATAGGCACTGGGTGTTGTCGCATTACTGTGTTACTGCCTCCTGCATGCATTTTTGAGATTCGTCGGTTGTGCATTCGATTTCGAGCGGAAGCATTTCATCATCATCGTGCTGTGACAACAATTGGCTTTCTATAGCATTGTCCAAGTCTAATGATGATTGTTCTACATCGGACGGTGTGCATTTCGCAAGGTATTCCACCAGTGCCTCATGTGAAGAATGAAAGTAATGGTGTTTAGAACTGCCAGGCTGTGGCAATGATATTTTTGCTGGCGAAATATGCATTGATAGCAGTGGCTGAGACAATTACGCAATATCAGACTGCTGTGGGGACTCTGGTCACAACACAAGAGGAGGTTGTGAGTGTGCGGCGCATGAAGCAACAGCTGGAGCATCCAGAAAAGATTGTGGTAATTGTGGTGGGCAAGACTCAGTGCTGCTTCTTCTGATGGTTCTCTGTCTCCTGTACCCTTTTTTTCCCATTGCGAAGTGACAATGTAGGACTCAGACAGTGACTTCTATTGTGCAGCTTAGAAGAGGAATCATCACGTTTCCGCTTTGCAGAATCGTGTGCCATTTCTTCTTTTCTTTTGATAATCTACAGAAAGAAATTGAGAAAAAAATGAGTGTATTTAAAAAAGTTTCCAGGGCTTTTAAATGTACAAAATATAGAGAAATAAATGTAAATTACAATGTGGTCTTAAATCAATATGCATTCCTAAAAACACACATCACAATACATTTTGTAATATTGCATACCTAATGTTACTATAGAACATAGACATGCCAGATTGTGAAAGATGTACACCATCGTCCAAAAACATATTGCTATCAGCGGCTACAATGTTCCTATGCCAGACCAAAACCATGTCAATATCTTTAATGAAAGCACCAACAGACTTGTTAACATTTCTAACACATTTATTAATGGCCTTCATGTTTGTGCTATATCTGTTGCACTTGCGAATAATGAGATCAGAGAAAACAATCTTGCAACCAGGAAAAAGCTGACAGATTGCCATTAAATCGTTTCTCATGTACTCTAGTAGCTCAACGCCTTTGAGCATTCCAATATCATTACCACCAGAGTGGATTACAATGCATGAAGGAAGGGAAGAAATGGAGGCAATGAATTGCCTTTCATTCTTTAAAGCAGGCAATACATTAGACCATCGTATCCCCCCCTTCTGATCCATCGCACTGTAACATTTTCCAAATTCTAATTGACCTCAGTGTGTTCTGTGCGGCAGAATTGCTCTAGTCTGGTGATGTAGGAATCACCAATGAACCAAATGTTCTTCATCATTACCTAATGGAATAAAGCAAGCAATTAGTGATTAGTAGGCTGTTTTAAAAAAATATATATATTAAATAAATGTCCTTATTACACTTACTTAAATTCTGTAATGGAGAGAACGCTGCTGAAGTGATTGTCTGCCAAATGTATCAGGGAGTTGATCTGAAGAGTGGATGAGAATTTAGGTTAGCAGCAAGCATAATGTTTGATGAAGAATGTTGATTTCATCTTTATTATCACAAACTAAGCAAGTAAATAAGTAACACACAAAGCACATGCACACATCAACAGCATATGCCACACAGGACTCTGGACAGGGATGCATGCCAGAGGGAGCCATTCACTACAGAGACATCTGAGTGGGTATACTCCTATTTATCAAATTATAGTCTCAGACTCACATTGAAAAGGATTGTAACTAGGATTGTGAGTGACCTACGCAAATATGTAAGGTATGCTTAGGAAAACTATATGCAATGCGTGAATTGACTAAGTTGCCAAAAATGAATGTTCACACAAATCATGAGCTGGGAACTAAAAATCATGAAATTGAAATAAAAATATCCAAAGTGTTTCCAGCTTCCAGGGACTATCACGTTTGTGGGAATGGGAAGAGGCAGCTGAAGAACAACATGAGGTTGCTGCCTATAGGGCTGATGCGGCAGCAGCTGTTACCGCACCGCAATTCCGTTCTGCCATTTCGGAATTGCCCATGCCACACTGCGGCTTTTCTGTGAACATTATGCTAATTCCGCCGGCATTCTGAAAATTGCGGAATTTGCGGAAAAATTGCGGAAACTGTCGGAAAAACGCTGTTCCACTATTTTGTGGTGCTGGTGGAATGGCGGAAGTAGCGAAAATGTAATGTTTCCACTATTTTGCGAAGCCTGTGGAAGTAGTGGAATGAAATTAGCAGAACTGCAGAAGTAGCAGAATGAAACTAGCAGAATGAAAGCCTCTACCACGCCATACCACTAATTGCGGAAACACTGTTTCCGGTGGAAATAGCTACCGTTGTGACATTCCGCTACAGCCCTAGCCTCGTAAACAATGTTCTTCACAATGGCTCTCAAAATTGTCACAAATGCCAGCCCTTTGGAAAGTACTGTTTGGAATGAGTGGGAAGGTGCTTTGTTTACTGCGTGTAGGCTCGAGACTGTCATAGTTTGTGTGATTGTTCAAATGAGTAAGCTATGCTTGATATGACTGTGTGTATAATGGTGCCTGAGCCCGTCCCATTTGTGAGAATGTTCGGAGCCAGCCCGCAGAACCATTGTTTACAAGGCAGCGACCTTGAGGCATGCCTCTCCGACTGGGATTTTTTTCTTTTTTAAAAAAACACTGCCTGATTTCACTGTTTCCATACACTGTGGTGGGTTGCGGGACATGCCAGGGAAGGGCCACCGCTCCCCCCCTTTTCCCCTCCTGAACCGCATAACCAAGGGAAGCTTGCCGGGAGAGTCACTCAATAGAGAGCCGGGAGGAGGGGGGGCGTAGCTGGTAGCTGCGGAAGCCGCAAAAGCCGCCGGCGAGCCTGGAGCAGGGACTCCGGAGCACATGCGGGAATAGGCAGGGGGGCTGCTAGGGGAATCAGTCATGGGAGAACTGGAGGGGGGGGGAAGGCAATAGCTGCGATTGCCGTTTGCCCATCGTTCACAACAAAAGAATCGGGACAGCCACTGTTATCAACCCAACAGCAGTTTTCACAAGTAATCCAATGATCCTACCATTCATCCAACCAACAACCATTATCATGAACAAAATGAACATAAGCACAAACTGAAAAATAAACATATACGTAAACACTAAAAGGCTAGCAGCAAACAATATATGTGTACATTTATTAAAAAAAAGGATAATGGAAAATGTAAAGTGTAGCTGTAGCAGAATTACTTAAGCTACTTTAACACTAAATTAGCAGATAAATAAAGCAAAGTTTAGCAGAATTAGCAGAAAAGTTCAAGCACTTACACAAAACGTTCTTTATGTTGTGTGTAGTCTGCACTTATCCAAAATCGATAGTATGCTATGAATTAGGAAGGGATAGGATTCTCTCTCCTTGAGTCGCGATGTGGTGTTTTGTTGTGGAGAGCGGAAGATCAGAGTGTGTTAACAAACACAGACACTGGCGGCGCGGCTCCAACAGTCACTCACTCTCACTGCGATTCGGGATCAAGAGGGAGAAGAAAGCTATTTATACTTAATGGTGACAGCGGTACATGTCTCTCTCTGGGAAAGCCCTAGGCAATGAAATTGGCTAGTCAATGAAATTGGGCATGCGGGTGTCATCAACAGGATCCGAGAGTTGATCATGCCACCAGGTCTGGGTATTCTGGGTGGCGTAAACATGATACAATGATCAGATAACCACAAAGATTTCGCGATCGATGGAAAGAGGAGTTGGTGCTGCTTCTTAATGAAATCTGCAAAAGTTCCACTTCCATTGACCAGTCGCAATGGTTTGCCATTTGTGGCAAACCGCAGCCGCAGCCATCGGAAAGCTGTTTCTGCTGAACTGTGCTATGAATAGGGGTTTCCGTCAGTAACAGCTGCCGCAGTGGTATACCACTACACCCCTACCCAGGACTGGGCTAGTAACAGTGACAAAGAAGCCAGTGGCCTGCATAAGTATCAGTGAGTACAGTCACTAGGGATGTGCGAGCAGATCTTGGTGAATTTGTTCAGTCGTTTGGTTTGGGAGTCGAGTTCAGGTTTGGTCATTCGGTCCAGGGACTGAGTTCGAATTCGGTCATTCAGTTCAGTGGAGTTCAGTTCAGTTCAGTCGTTCGGAAATTGGTCTAGGTATCACGTGATCCCGTGATCGCAACGGAAACCGGAAATTTGAGTGCATGCGGAGCTTGTGTGGAGAGAGACCATGTGTGTTGTGGTTGACTGGCTGTTTGGTGTGTTTTGGCTGTATTTGGACTGTGTGTTGGTTTGGCTGTGTTGTTTTGGATGGTTGGTGAGTGTTGGTGGGTGTGTTTTGTTTGATTGTTTGTGTGGGTTTTTGTGGGAGAAAAAAAATGAAGAGGGTGAAGNTGGATGGTTGGTGAGTGTTGGTGGGTGTGTTTTGTTTGATTGTTTGTGTGGGTTTTTGTGGGAGAAAAAAAATGAAGAGGGTGAAGCTTAAAAGGACCTGGGTCAAGGTGGCGGAGCCGGTGGAGGAGGAAGAGGTTGCTGCCACTGGACCTTCGGTGGTGGAGGTCGGCTCCTCATCAGAGGAGCAAGAGCTGGGCAGAGGAGGTGCTGCCAGGTTTTTAAACTTTATTTTTACTTTGAGGACAAGAATACTATCCTTTAGAGGGAGCTCACTGGCATATGGGTGGGTGCATGGGTGGTGCGCAGTCAGGCACAAACAGTGGGCATCAGCAGGTGGCAGTGGATGTCTGCCACAGAGAGAGAGGGTGTGGGGGGCTCTTCCAGCAGTCATACATGAGCACAATCACCCCCACCCAAACATGTGCCAGCCATCCCTAGCAAGGGTCTCCACTCTCCAGTTGCCATACCTACCTACTAGCACCCAAAGAAGGGCAGGATTTTCACATACCAGCAAGGTTCTCTCCATTTGCCATCCCTAGCACCCCAAGAAGGGCAGGATTTGCACGTGCCAGCAAGGGTCTCTCCAGTTGCCATTCCTAGCACCCCAAGAAGGGCAGGATTTGCACGTGCCAGCAAGGGTCTCTCCATTTGCCATCCCTAGCATCCCCTAGCTCTCCAAGGAGGGAGGACTAGAGGCATCATCATAAATGCATGATATTATTTAGGTGTTGTTTATGTGTTCCTGTTTCAGAGAGGGTGCTGATGCCACCCCCACCACTGGTGCCCGGACCACCAGAACCCCATCGAGGCGGAGGTCGCCACTGCCAGACAGCGGGCGCATGAGGTCCGATGTCTGACAGTGGTATGAGAAGCATAATGGATTCACCGTCTGCAAGGTAAGGCATGGGGGCTGGAACAACAGGGAATGGATTGCCCTATGACTGTTAGGAAGTCTCCTGCAGAGAGAGATTGGTCACTCACCCACTTGTGGAGACAGAAAGCAGGCAGGGCTTGACAGACCATTGGTCTGACACAGTATGGCACTTCTTATGTTCCTATCTTTTTATGTTTTTTAGATCTGTGAGAAAAGATTTAAAAGGGGCAGCTAGCGGACCATATCGGGCCTAATTGCCCATGTAGAGAAACTCCATGGCAAGACGGTAAGGTGGCAGGACTCTGGCATGGAGCATCAGCAGCACCAGAAGAAAGGGGGGAAGGCACGCCAGAAGCGATGCCATCAAAGACCTTCCCCCTCCTCCAGCTCCACTCAGGAGTTGCCCCAGGAGGAGTCAGCCGCTGCAAGGGCTTTTTGAGCTGAAGTCCAGAAGCCGATCCAGGACTTCATGGATGGCCTACGGCTGCAAGCAGTCACTCTGGAGAACCGGCTGGTGGAAAAGTTCCAGGAGGTTGAGGTACAGAAACAGAAGTTGGAGACGAATTCTGCTGAGATCGCCGACCTGGAACTTGACCGCCAGTTGGTCTCCAGGTGGCAGGCAGCCATGAACTTTGCCATAGAACATGGCTACCAAATGCCGGATCATGGGGTGCCCGCCCCTAGGTCCCGTGTGCCTCTTTTGCCTTTCCCCCAAGTTTCGTGGGACAGGCTCAAAGACTAAGGGTAGACCTCTTAAGTTTCCTTTCTAATATTTGGTTTTGGTTTTATAATGTTGTTCTTGTTTAAAAAGTTTTAATAAAAGTTATATTTGTTGTTAAGAGCTTTGTTTGTACTTCCAATCTTTTATCCCTCTGTGCTGAAGTTCCGGCAGGAGGAAGAATCTCATACAGCTTGTCAATCCCTACCAGCAGCACCTGGCACCACATAGAGTGTAGGTAAGGTATTAACCCAAAGATGTGCCAGTAGCAGGGTCTCAACTTGCAGACAGCCCTCCAGGAGGGGCAAGGCTTGTGTCTGTGTGGATGTGCCAGACCGAAAGAGAGACAGGCTCCTTGGCAGCGGGCAGCAGGTGGCGGGTGCTGGTGGTTAGAGGGGCTTTTTTTCCAGCAGCATCAGCAGGCATCCGTGGGTGGGTGCGGAGGAGTAGGCCGGAGGGGGGGGGCAGGCTGGCATGCAGGCACTGGGCTTCTGGATGCAGTGGAATGGAATGCAGCCCCCAGTGACGGTCTCAGAATGATGGTCTCAGAATCTCGTTGATGGTTCCTGAGACAGGTAGGCATGACTGCTTCAGGTACAGTGGAAAGGCAGCCTATGGGAGTTGAACGATGTCCCTAGAATTAGTGCATGTTTGGGCACACTTCATTCAAGCATGCGATAGGTGGTAGCAGGTACAGGAACGCACACAGGTAGGCAGGCACATATAATACGTTGTGTGTTATTTCCATCTCATTCTGGTAGGTTTGCTGGTGGATGTGGGCACAGATGAGAGCTCTTGCTGGTTCTGGCAGGTGGAAGGCAGTTTGAGCTGAATACACCTCTCCCCCTCCACCCCATGTCTCTCGTTCTAGCAGGGAGCCTCTCTCTCTCTCTCTCTCTCTCTCTTTGGCCATATAGTGCAGGTGACAGCATGGGTGGGATCGTGTCTGTCTCTCCTTCTAGCAGTGGAGAGACTTTCTCTCCCTCTCTCTCTTTTGTCATGAACAGCAGGTTGGTAACTCATAAAGAAAAGGTGGAATGACAGTGTCCCATGAGTGGAATGACAGGGCACAAGAACCCTGATGGTGGGTTCTGGGGCAAGAGTGGCAGCTTCTAGATATTGGACACAGCCCTTCCTGCCAGTAACGTAGGCCCCAGAACCCTGATGGTGGGTCCCGGGACTGGAGTGGCTGTTTCTTGATGCTGTTGAAGGATGGCTCTCTTTGAGTGGAATGATGTCCCCATAAACCTGAGAGTGGGTCCTAGGGCTAGAGTGGCAGCTTCTGGATGCAGTGGTACAGCAGATGCAGCATTGACAGCAGCAGCAGACATTGGATTGCCTAGAGGCAGTATTGGCAGCAGGAGCAGACATTGGATTGCCCAGCCACAGAACCTGGGGAACAGCAGAGATGGCATTGGCAGGATTTGCCTGTGTGCTGCACCCATGAAGCTGAGCCAGGATGGTAGGATTTGCCAGGGAAGAGCTCCCATACAGCAGCAGATGGCAGCAGCAGGATTGCATGGGCACATTTGGATTTTCCAAGCAGAGTGCCCACGGACCAGCATACAGAAGCAGCAGGATTACAAGGCAAGTGGGGCACATCACCGAGGGTTGTCAGGGCAGGCGACAGGCACCTTGGCATGAGAGGCAGGAAGGCAGGCTTTGAGCTTGGCAGCAACCTGGGCAGGCAGACAGGCAGAGTGGCATGTGAGGCAGTAGGGAAGGCAGGCTGTGACCTTGGCAGGGCACTGAGATAGGCTCAGGCTGGCAAAGACTGTGCAGAGAGAGAGAGAGAGAGAGAGAGAGAGAGAGAGAGAGAGAGAG
>QEPC01009940.1:380151-407857 GCA_003113815.1 Sphenodon punctatus | reverse complement strand
GAGAGAGAGAGAGAGAGAGAGAGAGAGAGAGAGAGAGAGAGAGAGAGAGAGAGAGAGTCATATTGGTGGGCCAAGATCGTCTAGCCAGAGGCTGGCTGGCAGGTTTACAGTTTATTTCCCAATGCCACCCTGCATCATGTGGTCGGTCAAATATGCCGGCCGAGGCCATCTAGTATGAAAGAGAGAGAGAGAGAAGGGGGGGAGAGGCAGGGCGGGTGCTGGGCATTGGGAGGGAGGACAGCATCTCAGCAGCACAGCAGCAGTAGCCCAGATTGAGGAGGAGGAGCCCCATCCCAAGACTGCCCCTGGCATGGAATGGTGTGTGCCACTGCACCATCAATCCTTGTCCAGGGGCAGCTTGGGGAATCTCAGCAGTGGACGGTTCACCTTGATGAACAACAACTGCTCCACCAACTTGGCCCCCAGTCTCAGGCGGTGCGGGGAGCAAATGTCCCCTGCAATAGAGAACACCTGCTTGCTGGGGACACTCCTGGGTGGACAGGACAGTATACTCTTGGCCACTTTTGACAGGGCCGGCCACATGTTGGCCTTGCCAGCCCAGTAGGCCATGGAATCGCTGCTGGGATTGATGCATGGCTCTTCCTCCAGGTAGGTTTCCATGGCTGCTGAGGCACCATTGTACTCCCTCTGGTAGCTTTGCCTGGGCATCACCTCCACCACTGCCTTCAGTCACGCTGCTTTCCCTGTTGTGCACAGCGCCATGCTCCCCAGAGTGACCTGCACATAGGGCGAGCTGCTTCTGCTGACAATAGGGATGCTGGTGGTGGTGCTGGTGTTGCTACCGCTAAGGCTGGGGGCAGAAATAGACCCAGCTGGCTGAAAGGGGTGGCTGCTCCCACTCCCACCATCCCCATGGGTGTCCTGCTGCATAGCCAGCTCTGCCTGCCAGACCCTCTCCACCAGGTCACCCTTCCAGTGGCCATAGAGTCGTGTCTGGTGTGCCATGCTTCCCTTGACCCTGGGGTCCAGCATTGTTGTCAGGACATAATCCTCCTGCTGCAGGAGCTCATCAAACCGCGCCTTCAACCCTGCCTTTAGCTGCCGCACCAGGTCAAGTGCCTCATTAGCCAGCTTCCTGCCCGTAGGGCCACAATCCCGCCCCCTTCAATTCTCATCCAGCCTCCTGTGGAGACTCTGGACCAGAGGGGTCACCTGGCTAAGGGTGGCGGTGGAGCTGCTCACGGTCTCCATCATGGCCAGGAATGGTCTGAGTACGAAGACTGTGTGAGCCAGGATCTCCCATTCCACCCCATCGTACCCTTGAGGTGCCCCGCTGTCTGTCACCAGTTGAACCTGTTGCAGAGCAGCTTTCTGCTCAAGAAGCCGCTCAAGCATCAGGAAGGTGGAATTCCACTGTGTGGAGACATCCTGCAAGAGCTGGTGCACTGGGGAGCCTTGCTCAGCCTGCTTCACCTGGAAGACCTCACTGCCCTTCACGCTCCAGTTAAAGAACCCTGCCAGCTTCCTCCCCCACTCAATCAGGGAGCTACGGGTGCCTGCCCCAATCCCCTTATCCCCCAAGCCCAGACCATCCCTGACCACCAGGTGAAGGGTTGTGTGGTGCAAGGGATGCTGGTGAATCCCCTGTCATTGGACTGCCTTCAGTATATTGGCCACGTTGTCCGTCACCACACACCTCTTGGTGAAGGGCATGCCTGGCGTGACCCACTCCCTCACCATGGTGGTCAAGGCTGCCTCGATGTTCCTAGTGGTGTGGGGCCTGTCCCTTACTTGTGTCTGAAGCAGGGCCCACCTATACCCTGCTTAGTGACCCCTCCTGCCACTGGCAAATGCTGCTTCTGCCAGGTCCTGCCACCAGTGCGCTGTCACCGCCACGTATGCACGCTGCACATTTTTATTGGTCCACAGGTCTGTGGTGAAGTGTATGGTGGCACCCCCAGCCCCTGACAGCTGCTCCCACACCCGCTCCTTCAAAGTCCTGTACAGGTCTGGCACCACAATCCAACTGGTGGTGGTGCGGGACGGAAGTTTAAACTGGGGGACCAGGAACCCAATCATCCACCTGAAGCCCATATCCTCTATAATGGAGGAGGTCTGCCCATTGAGCGCAATCATTTCATCCAAAAGGTGCCTGGCTTTTGCTTGAAAGCCATGCCACCCTCCAGCTGCCAATGGCCTTGGCAGTTGCCCCCACCCCAGCTCCTCCATGGTGGGCTGACACTGCTGGCGAGGCTCCTGCTGCTGTTCTCCCCCCTAGCAGGAATACTGCTCCTGCTGCCAGAGGTAGCAGTTGGTGCAGGACGCTTGCCTGCTGAAGGAGGTGGGTGACTGCCTGTTGTGGCTGCTGCAGTCAGGAACCCGCTGGCATCCACTGTCCCTGCCTGACCTCTTAGCAGCAGAGAGCTGTGGCATGACTTCAGGTGCCTCGCCATAGCAGTTATCTCAGGGTTGGTGAGCACCTGCCCATGCTTCACCACCTAATTGCACACAGTGCACTGCACCTCTCTGGGATCATCCGCCTGCACCAGCTTAAAATGTGCCCAGATAGAGGATTCCCCCCCTTCTGCTTTCTGGCTCACCCCGGGTGACGCACTGCTACCAGCACTGCTGGGAGGGGCAGAACTTGGTGGTGGTGATGACACAGCTCTGGGAGGAGGGACAGCCATCACCTCAGCTCCAGACATCTCCTCTGTGGGACTAGTGTCTGCCTCTGCCTCATTGTCCCCAATCACTGTCATGTCCTGTAAAGGGGAGTACTGGGACCCTGAGGCTTGACTGCCCACCATGCTACTGCCACTCTCCCTGTGCCCCCTATAGCTGCTACTGCTGCCGCTACTCCTCTCCCTGCTGCCATTGCCCAGGGATCAGGACCTGCCTCTAGCAGCCAGGGTGGGATCCACCAGCCCTGGACTGCTGGGAATCACCTCAATAATGGGGGTCGGGGACATTGGTGGCCCTGGAGGAACATCCAACCCCGAAGCACCTGCACCTGCTCCTGCAGCCACAGTAGAGACAGCTGCAGCCTCATGTACTGCAGGCCAGCCAGTGCCCTGCGTGGCACTGGAGGACGCTGGCAGGAGGCACCGCCGAACCACCTCCAGACTAGTGTTTCTACTCCCAGACTGTAAGAGTGACACTTTATAAAAACTGGGGATCAATATTGAATAATAAACTTTCTAGTGCAAATTTTTCATGGAATCATCAACTGTACAACGTAGAGCCGAAATGAATATCTGCAGCAAATATCATATATACCAATTTCACCCAATTTAAACCATATCTGCCAAAACTAATAATAGCTGCTATTTAGTTCCATCTTCATCCGATATCAGTTTTGTAAATTCCAGTTTGGTTATTTGGCTGCTCAGCTATTTTGGCACTATTAGCACTGTTGCACATGTGCAGTAGCCTAAATGAAATAACCAAATATCCAAATAACTGAATATCCAAATAGCCAATCAGCTGAACAACCAAAAAACTGGATATGTGAATATCCATTTAGGATGTGGATGTTATTAAGATACTCGGATATCTATCCAAAAAATGAGAATAGTGTCTCTGGCTATTTTTAAATGGGATGTGCCCACGGAAGTCCCCATCCCCAGCAGTACCATTTTTTAAAACGGCCTCTGAATACAAAGTCTACTATTTTTCACTAGTGCAATATTAAGTATTCACAAACATATTCACAAATACATCAAAGTTGGCCAAATAATCAGGATATAATAAAGGGGGACTCCATGAAGTGAACTTGGCACAAAAGTGTTATTTGCAAAAACTGCTAACTATTATTAATCGGGAATTTTCTTTCTTTGCATGTTCTTTTGAAGAGCAATGAGTCAGTGTAAAATCCCTCCAGAAAAATGAGAAGTTTAAAGACTCCAGGACTGTGCTTTGGAACTATCTTTTGTTGGCATCCTGGAACGCATGAGTCTGGTGGAATATACCCTCTACCAGTTAACATCTCACCTCTGAGTAAATCCTTGAAATCATTTCCCACTTCAGCTTGGAGTTACTCAAGATCTGGATGGTAGCCTGTGCCAATGAGGTGGTCAGCTGAGTTGTCAGACAAGCAAAAAGTAGGATTGTGTGTCACTCTTGATTAATATTTCAGACACACGCAAGGACAGATAAATAAAGAGAAGGGACAGCAGTGCTCTGGCTGCACTTACGTGAATCTTCAGGCGGGGGTTGCTGAAAATAGATGCATTTTGTTCCATTTTGAGGGTGTCTATAGAGCGAGTTGAGGACTGGGGTAGAGGAGAAAATAACGAGATCTAGGGGAGCAGAGGAGCCTAGGATAATTAAGAGAAGCCTATAGAACAGGTTCACATGAAATGTGGCCTATTTTTTGCAGTGTAATTGACTGTATGATTGGTGTTGAAGGTGGGGGAAGTGAGGGATTTTCTGATAAATATTTCTCTGTTAAAAGCCCACAATGCCAGGAGACTGGTTGACACTGAAACCATGAAGGAGGCTATGATCAGCCAATGCATCATCCCAGAGATTCTCAGCTTCAGCCAAAGAAAAATAGGTTGGGAGAAGTTGACAATCTTTATGTAGTAGAAGACACTGAGCCAGGCAGTGAGCCAGAAGGCAGAGAAGCTTGTGCAGAACTCAGTTATGAACAGAAACTTTTGCAACCTGTGATGCCTGGTATAGGATTCCTTCGAGAGCATTAGCCAATAATAGTCCATAATTAGTGCTGTGGTAAAGCCAACATTATACAGTCCCAGAGTACTCAAAATTTCATCACTCACCAGCAGGTTTCTCCCCTGAGCCCAGTCAATGGCATTCATAACCACAATAAAGCCATTAGCAGCGGTGCCTGCGAAATACAAGGTCCCTGATACAAAAAGATGACAGGAGATGAAGAGCTCTTGCTTTCCATTCCCCCCAAGTTGCTGGCCTCTCTTCTGGTATGGCATCTGGGATAGGCGAACACAGTTCGGAAGTTCGGAGTTTGGCCCGAACTCAGCCTGTTTGGACACCGAACCCGAATCTGAACCCAAACTGATCGAACTGAACTCAATTCCGAACGTAGAAATGACCAAACAATCCGGTCAGTTCGGATTGCGTTTGGATGAGTTCGGGTGGCAAAAAAAGGGTCACCGGAAGGTCAAACGTGACAGGGAGGGGTAGTCAACTGAGGAGCAGACTTCCAGGCACCAGGGGTGGAAAGGATTTCAAGAAATGAAACTATCTGCCTCCCCCCTTCCCAACACCTTCTGAGCTAGTCACTGTTCCTGAACAGCAGGCGTTTCAGAAGGCTCCCTCTACCAGAATTTCCCAGCTCCCCAATCCATTGCAATCCTCCTCACATTTCACCCATCCAGCCCATCTACCCCCATAGTCTCATTCATTTATTTAGCTTAGCTTAGACAGATTTAGTGGTTATTTTTTGTTTTTACCCCTCCCTGTGTTCCCTGTGCAATCTTCCTTCCTCCCTCCCCCCTACATTGAATCCTTTCCCTCTCCCATATATTCAATCCCAGATTCCCTTCCCTTCCCCTGTTTTTTCCTTTAAAGTAGAATTATTAGATTGCTTTAAGTTTCATTTCAGTTTTGTACTGAAATGAAACTTAAACCTTAAACTGAAACCTTGTGTTGTTTGTGATATATATATATATATATATATCCCAGATAGATAGATAGATAGATAGATAGATAGTAGACAGTTGTAGGAGTTAGCTTAGTGATAGAGATAGCGTTAGTGATTTAGTTTTAGTGTTTGTAGGAGTAGGCCTGTGTACTTATTAGATAATCCATTTAGGTCATAGCATTTAGAATAGTTAATAGCAGTTAGAGTTAGTGTAGATAGATAGATATAATATTAGATTAAAAAATTAAATTAAAAAACCCCATATAAAAACCAAAAAACCAAATAAAAACCCAAAAAACCATATAAAACCAAATAAAACAAACAAAAAACCATATAAAAAACAAAACAAAAAACCTATAACAAAACATTTCCTGAACAGCCAAACCCGAACCGAACAGCTGAACCAAACGGCCGAACCCGAACCCGGCGAACTAACTGAACAGACGAACCGAACGGATGAACCGAACGCAGCCAAACCGAACGGCCGAACCTGAACCGCGATCTGTTCACCCATCCCTAATGGTATCACCTATCTCAGGATAAGCTGAACTGAATTCTATGGAGCAGGCAGACCCTTTTGTATCTTGCAATGAGACAGCGTCGTTGGCAGTGAAGCGGATATTAATCTTTATTAGACTGAAAATAAGCTGTTCTTGAAAAGATGCAAATCCATTTTCAGATGGAAAGGGGCATGGACTGACAGGTCTAGCAGAGCTCTCTGAAAGTGGGTGGGTCAGCACCTTCCTGCTTAGGTAGACCCTGCCCCCACTCACATGCATCACAATACACCCCAATCTCTTGGCCTGGAGACCCTGTCTCCCCGCCCCATGGTCCCAGAGAGGCCTGCAGCCCAGAGGGATCCCAAGGACAGGAGTTTCATCACCTTGGTCTATGGTGACATAATACCTAAAGCGTCCCCTGCCTAAGGGAAATGAGGCCTAAAGGAATGGAAGTCTGAAATTCCTTGAGGTATCTGTTTCGTCTCTGAGCTCTGATTCATGATGACTCATATAATTATCATAACTACCTTTCCTATTTGTTTGCAGTCACTAAGCGACTTGCAATGGACAAATGCAAAAATGTATCTGAGTTATGGTAAAGCTGAAACCGAATCCTTCTGCCATTTGCATCTCCAGGAACACAGCTGGGCCTTCCAAAGCCAATAAAACATGCTTGAGAATAGTAACTTCATCTCCTCTGATTCCTCATAATGATTTGTTTGAGGGAATGGGTAAGTGGTACCAAAGCATGTTAAGTTACAAAATACCAGCAGATAATCAAGGTAACCCATCTCAATTAAAATAACAAAGAAAACACGTAATTCTATGTAGCAAGCACAGAAGCATGCTTTCCACAAATAAACTTGAAATGACAGCATGAGTGTGAGAAACATTGGTGTGAAATACAGCCCACATAGCCTCAAACACAGAGAGCCACAGTCTATGGAGGGAGCACAGCAATTTCAGAGGGTGCCGGTCCCTCAACACGTGGAGCCCATGAGTAAACTAGAAATAACATATGCTTATTTATTCACATTTATTATGTCACCCTATCCCAAGGACAGATTACATCAAATAAAATCATATATAATAAGTACACGAAAATAAAAGCAATTAAAATCCTTTATCCCAAACCTCCCCAAACCCTATCTCTGCTTGCCAAATGCCTAGCCAAATAAAAAAAAAGTCTAAGATTACCTCCAGAAGATGAGAAGACCTGGACTTCGATGAACCTATTTATTATTGTTGTTTTTGTTATTATTGTTATTTTATTTTAATGTTTTTATATAGCATAAGCAATGTACCTGGAACTTTACAATCACCAATCAACAATTATAGGCAGGTTGCTCCCCCAGGGGGCTTACAATGTAAGAGAGACAAGGGAGTGGAGATGAAGCGGAGAGGAATAGAAGGTAGAAACCAGGGATGTGTGAACGCAGTTCAGACGTTCGGAGTTTGGCCTGAACCCAGGTAGTTTGGATGTCCAAACCGAATGCAACCCCCCCTAACAGTTCGGCCGCGTTCGGATGAGTTCGGCCGCGTTTGGGAGGGAAAAACCTGGCTGGCAGGCCCATGGAGGGGGCAGCTGAGGAGCAGACTTCCTGGTGCCAGGGGTGGAGAGGCTTGGACTAGCAGCCAGCCTTCCTAATCACCATCCCTCTTTTCCTCAGACAACTCGCTTTGCAGTCTGAGATTGGCATGGGGCTAGGCTGCACAGAGCCAATGGGGCTTGTAGTAAGGTGGGTGCAGCAAGTAACAAAAGTCATTGCCCTCCCCCCTTCTGATTCCTTCTGAGCTAGCCACTCATACTGTCAGCAGGCATTTTCAGAAGTCTCCCTCTCCCAGCAATTTGTGTAACGAAAATGAAAATGCAAACAACATGGGCCCCTGGTGCACACCTCTATTATATGTCCCATTCCGAGGTCCATTCCTGGTAGGCCTGTATGGCAATATCTTCAATTCTTGTTGAAAGATCGCGACAAACATAGGACACTGTTACTGGCCATGTATTTGGCCCAAACAATGAAAATCAGATCAGTAAGGAAAGGTGATCAGGCTAATATTAATAAGGAGACTCATTTGGGGACAACACTTTGAGCCATGACTTGAGCCATTCAAAGCAGACTTCTTCTATGCACCCACCCAAGAGTTATGAAGGGCATATGTATGTGTATAACTGTTATACTGTGATCAATCTCCCTATCAAACCTGTAGGCCCTTTACCAGTGCCCAAAAGAGAAGAGTGTAAACTCTGAAAGAACCAGACATTAAAAAAAAAAATGAGGTGTCTCTGTGAAAAGGTATTGGAAACCCTGACGATCTAGCCTGAGCCTAATGGGACTTAATTAGGCCCATCAGCAATAAGGTTCAGTTCAGGTGTGCAATCTGCCAAATCTAATGAGGCTTCCCAATAAAATGAGACACTTGAAAGTTATACCTTATGAGAGTTCAGAAAAGCAGGACCTTCAAACATTTGAACAATTCATGAGTAATCTCTGCCAAAGATATTGGAGTGCCCACAACTTGTATCATTAGAGATGACATTTTAATAGGAATCAAAAACACAAAGGTCACAAAGAGGCTGCTGGAAAATTCAGTCCAAACAAGACAATAAGGTCCTTTTCTAATGTGCATGGGTGCATGGGAGGATAGGTGGGTGATGCAGTGGGTGGGTGGTGCATGGGGGGGGTTTCCCACACATCCCCACGCATCTTCACACACAGAGCATCGGGCATTGGCATGGGTGGAGTTGGGTGGAGCGTGGGAGTGCACATGCACCCTCACCCACCTCCCACGGCATTCCCATGGGTGCCCACCGATCCCACTCCTGCACTCACCACAGCATTGTACAGGTGACAACTCTTAGTGAGTTCATGTGGGGGTATAGCTATCGCCGCAAAGTTGGGGACAAATTGGCGACAGTGACGTTAACCGAATTACAAGGATACAAAAAGGTAGGGAAAAAGCATTGAACTCGTGAGCAAACACAGGCAACTGCGAGCAGGTATGGTAACCTATTTAGAACGTCTGTAAGCCTAAACAGTCCCTAACCCTGCTTCTCTGAATAGAAGGAATTACTCACAGTGTCTTTCTCTGCAGGGTAAGTGTGGATGTCTTAGCTCTGCAGGGTTTGGTTCTTTCCCAGCTGGATGGAGAAAGCTGGGTGTTGCAAGTTAGTCCAGCACAACTACCGGCTGGTCATGAGGTCTCTATCTCCCAGCCGGGAGTCCTTAAAGGAGATGTGGGACAGGATATGAGAGCGCCAGCTCCCAAAATGTAAAGCAGAAAAGCCACCGACAAAACCAAGGGAGCCAATGCCATGACACACGCAGGAAGGGGCAGGGTAAGCAGAGGGACCCCAGGCACCCAGAAGGGGAGGGGAGGGGGGAAGAGAAAGGAAACAACTGGCAGTTCACCCCCTCCCGACACAGGGCTGCTCCGCCTCCACCTCCACCTCCGCCTCCACCCGCATCTCCACCCCAAACTGCTACCATGCTGCCCAGGGAGGAGAGCACCTCCGAGAACAAGGCAGGTGAAAGGGGAACCCATCCGGACAGGGGAGGGCGCTCACAAGGGCCATGGAAATGCTGGGGAAAACCCGGGCAGACAGCTAACAGCACCCCCGATCCCCACAGGAGAGCAGCCACACCCAGGAGCAAACCACCATCAGGGAGAAAGCCAAGAAGGGTCTCCATGGCAGTCAGGTAAGGCAGTGGGAACACCCAGGGGGGAAGAGGGGGCTATCCAAAACCCAAAGCAGCCACCGGGGAGCAGCGGCACAACCATTCACGAAAATGCATCCCCCACAGGAGACCATCTGCTCCACTGCCACAACAGCCATCAGGCGGGGCCCATGCCACACAGCTGGTTGGCCCCCACACATGAAGCCCTGAAGGGGAGCACTAGTCCTGCATGGAAACACAGGACTTCATCAGCATGTGGGGGGCTGTAAAGGTCCAGCATGACCTGGTGCGAAATTACAAGACCCAAAGGGTCTATGAAGGCATCATCTAGGAGATGCAGCAGTTGGGGTACAATAGGGATGTAATCCAGTGCATTCAGCTGGCAAAGGATCTGAGGTCCAAATATAAACATATCAAGGACAACAATCTCAGGTCCAGCCATGTGATGCACACAAATGAGTTCCAGTAGGAGCTAGATCGGTTCCTCTGCATGGACGGGGACATCATGGCCTCCTGTATCCACAGCACCGCCTTTTCCAGAGGCAGAAAGAGAGCAAAGACAACACCCCCCTGCCTGATCCCACAGTGCATGGGGAGCCCTCTGCCCCTGGCATGGCCAGCCAAGATGTGGGAAGTGACAGCCCCATCCTAGAGGTGGAGGAGACGTCCCTGGAGGCAGAGAGCAGAAACATCACCCTTTGTTTGAGCCCCCAGAACCCACATGGGCAGACCGCACAGGGACAGGGGGTACACGCAGAGTGATCCAGCCCCAGGGATACCCCCCAGGAGGTGGAGGACTATGATCCAAGTGCGAGGGATACCAACAGGAAGGAGGAGGGGCTGACCCATGGCAGCCAGAGTCCCAATAGGGAAGAAAGGCAAAATTAACCAGTCATTGCTTTCCCACACAGCCCAATGGGACCTGGAGGTGTGGGAGGAGGAGGTTGTGGCCCTGTAGAAGGAAGTGGAGGAGCCGGAGGCCATCCCTCGGCCCTGTGACTGGAATACCGATGCTAGGTCAAACCAGACAAGGGAACAGTGGAGGGAGGTGCCGGGATCACACAAAGGGGACAGGGGGTACAGCCGTGCTTAACCAGCCAAGGGCACACATAGGACGGCCAAGGGGCCAGCAAGGAAGGGAGGAGGGGCCATGCACACAACCCAGGGCCAGGAATGGTGCACAGGGGAAGGAAGGGGTAGCCCTGCTAATCGATAACATCCCTTCTGTAGACAGACGAGCCACCCGGTCCATCACAGGGTGCCGCTGCTGGCAGTGCCAAGAGGAATAGGGAGATGTGGGCTCACAACTAGGGATGGGCGAACGTGGTTCAGATGTTTGGAGTTAGGCCCAAAATTGGTCTGTTCAGACGTCCAAACCGAACGCCCGAACTGAGCATCCGAACTTCCAAACAGTTCGGAAAAGTGCGGTTCAGTTCGGGGGTGGGAAAAACATGATTTCGAGTGGGAAAAACATGACTGGAAGGGGGAGGCAGCTGAGGAGAAGACTTCCTGGCACCAGGGGTGGAGACCAGGGGTGGTTTCAGGGTAAAATGATACTGATAAAAATATTTGAATTCGGTATCGGTATTGATACCAAACAAACAACCGAACCTGAACTCGGGTTTCAAATGGAATGTCCGAACATCCAAACGTCCGAACCGCGTTCTGTTCACTCATCCCTACTCACAACCGGCAGAGGAGGGAGGATCTAGGGAGGGAAGTGCTTGCGGAAACCAGAAGGTTGGCAGAAGTCCAGATAACAGAATAGGCCCAAAACAGGGAGGCACTGCAGAGGGAGGGGGAAAGGGACCGGACACAAATATGTACCATTCTCACCCGGTCCCACATTGAGCACCTGTGGGACAGGCACCAGGCTGCCAATCTCCTCTGCGAGCAGTGCCTGGACAGGCAGGAGAGGGAGAGGGCCCATGTCACATTGGAATGAACCGCTGAAAGAGCCTACAGGTGCATCATGCCACACTGAAGACCCTGAGGTAGCAATGGGTCCCCAAGGTAGGAGGGCCAGCAGCCCAAGAACAGCAAGGCACCCTCCCACAGGTGCAAGTGATCCCTCTCCAGGTTTTCTTCCAACCCTGGTTTCCCCAGCAGGTCCCCTACCCTGGACTGACCCACAGGGGCTCCTCCCCCAGTTGGCCCTTTACAACACCTAGGTCCCCCCTGGATGTGTTGTGCCCCTCCCAGTTCCTCTTAAACAGCGTTCAACACCCCTCCATCCCGGGCCACCAACCCACCGATGACATCCACCCCTAGCGACCCCACTGCCAGGCCCGGCAGCCCCACAGGAGCAGGTACGAGCCCGTGCTGTGAGCAACCATTTACATGGGAAGGGACAGACCGCAACACCAAGGCTGTTGCCTCAAAGGGAGGGCATGCCCGGAACCAAAGCATGTTGTGAGGGACATGTGTCAGCCATGCACTGGGACACCACCGAGCAGTCATGAGGAAGGGGGAACAGCTAACCACCCTGCTATGTCCATCATGAGAGACTCTTGAGAAAATTAAAAAGTCATGGGATAGGAGATAGTGTCTTACTGTGGATCAGAAACTGGTTGAAAGACAGAAAGCAATGGGTTGGACTAAATGGTCAGTTTTCACAATGGAGAGATGTAAAAATTGGTGTGCCTCAGGGATCTGTATTGGTACCAGTGCTGTTTAATGTATTCATTAATGATTTGTAAAAAGGTGTTAAGAGCGAGGTGATCAAATTTGCAGATGACACCAAGTTATTTAAGGTAGTTAAAACACGAACAGACTGTGAGGAACTGCAACGGAATCTTACAACACCTGGTGCCTGGGCATCTAAATGGCAAATGAGATTTAATGTGGACAAGTGTAAAGTGATGCACGTAGGGAAAAATAATCCAAACTATGCATACATGATGCTTGGTATTTAGCTAGGAGTTATCACTCAGGAAAAGGATCTGGGAGCGATTGTGGACAATACAATGAAATCCACAGCGCAGAGTGCAGCAGCAGTCAAAAAAGCAAACAGAATGTTAGGAATTATTCGGAAAGGGATAGAGAATAAAACTGAGGATGTCATAATGCCTCTATACAAATCAATGGTGCGACCACACCTCAAATATTGTGTGCAGTTTGGGTCACCCCATCTCAAAAAAGACATCGCTGAACTAGAAAAGGTACAGAGAAGGGCAACAAAAATGATCAAGGGCATGGAAGGGCTTCCATATGAGGAGAGGATTGGTAGGTTGGGGTGCTTCAGTTTGGAGAAGAGACAACTGAGAGGAGATATGATAGAGGTCTATAAAATCATGAGTGGTGTGGAACTAATAAACAAGGAGCAGTGATTTACCCTCTCAGCTAGTACTAAAACTAGGGAACACTCCATGAAACTCATGGGTGGCAAGTTTAATAAAAGGAAATATTTTTTCACTCAGTCTATAATTTGGTTGTGGAATCTACTGCCAAAGGCTGTGGTAAGGGCCAGTACTATAGCTGAGTTTAAAAGAGGTTTGGACAAGTTTCTGGAAGATAGGCTCATTAGCAGCTCTTAGCCAGACAGGATCAGGAAACATGACGGGAGCTGGGGGAAAACAACAGGGAATGGATCCCCCATTGTGACCTGTTGGGTACTTCTCCCAAGCCACCGTGATTGGCCACTGTCAGAGGGTGCTGGGCTAGATGGACCATTGGTCTGATCCAGTATGGCACTTCTTATGTTCTTATGTACCCCTCTCACAGGTAGCAGCAGCACAATCATCCGTGGAGCAGCTGGTGGAGGTAGAAGACCCAGGGTCCACCAGCCAGCATCCAAGGAGGGCTACGACTGAGACAGGCCACGGAGAGCAGAACCCTGGTGGTGCAGCAAGGAGGGGATGTGGGAGATCCTGAAAAAAAATAGCCCCAATCAAGTCTGTCGACTCCTGTAAATAGCCCCTAATAAAACCATTTAATCACTTCCTACCTTGTGGCTGCATAGTCATTACAGGGGGGCAACCAAGGTGGGGGGAGGAGTCATCCTCATGCGTTGGCATCGTCCTTTTACAGTGCAGCACTCAAACACTGCATGTCTGGCAAAAAAGCAGCTATGCAGCAAAGGGAACCCTGCTGGCAACGCATTGTAGGAGCTGCAATGGTCTCAGAGGTCATGGCAATCAGTAAAGGGTTAACACAGCACCCTGCCATATGCTGTCCCCACACGTGGTGACAAGTTTTACAGAGCAATGAGTACAAAGTCTGTTACATGGGTGGTACAACAGCTTTATTGTGCAAGGTCAAACAAGTAAGGGCACGGAAGAGGGGGCCCCGCTATACTCTAGGGTCGGTTCTCAGCCTGCAGGGAAGTTATGAACCTGGTAAAGGCCTGTCTGTTATCCTCCGATATCCTCCTGAAGCTCCCACCCTGGACATGCTGGTATAGGGGCATGGGATCGGGTCTGTGAGCAGGGGGCAGGTTGATCAAGGCAGCCCCATCGGTCTCACATATATTGTGCAGAACACAGGCCGCAAATACAAGGATGGGGGGGTGCTGCAGGTCAAATTGACTCCTGCTTACAGAGAAAGTCAGTGTAAGGGCACAAATGCAAGGCTGTTTGAGTCAGTAAGAGAATCCTTCCCTGATTTGCATTCCCCATGGACTGTGGCTCAGCTTTTAAGGGCAAACAAATGGGGAAAGATCCATAATAGCTTCAGTTCTTCATTCCAAGAGGCTGGACTCCATGCTGGAGACAGAAAGTGGCACAATAAAAGAAAGAAGGAGAGAAAGAGGCATTCCCCTCTAGGGCTGATGTGGCAGCAGCTGTTACCGTGCCACGATTCCATTCTGCCATTTTTGAATTGCCCGCGCCACACCGTGGCTTTTCTGCGGACATTCCACTAATTCCGCCGGCATTCTGCAAATTGTGGAATTGCGGAAAAATTGTGGAAATTGTCAGAAAACCGCTGTTCTGCTATTTTGTGGCACTGGTGGAATGGCGGAAGTAGCGAAAATGTCATGTTTCTGCTATTTTGTGAAGCCTGTGAAAGTAGCGGAATGAAATTAGTGGAACTGCAGAAGTAATGGAATGAAACTAGTGGAATGAAAGCCTCTACCACGCCATATCACTAATTGCAGAAACGCTGTTTCTGGCGGAAATAGCTACCGCTGCGACATTCCGCTACAGCCCTATTCCACTCTAGAGAGGCTTTCTAAATAGGAGGGTAATTGACTGCCATTCTATCTGTGGATGTATGTTCATTTCTGGGACTGTCATCTTTATCATCCTTTCACTACTTCTGTTTGTTGGAAATGGATTGATCGCTGTGGTAAATTGCACAGAGTGGCTCAAACACAAGAAAATGAATTCTGGAAATCTGATACTGACCAGCCTGGGTATCTCCAGATTATGTCTGCAGTTATTAGTGGACAGAATTCTCTACGCCACCCAGTAGAAAACTTCCTACATGCTAAACAAACCCTAAAAACTTTTCATTGTCTTCTGGGTGCGCACCAATTACTCCAACCTTTGGTTCACCACCTTGCACAGCATCTTCTACTGCATTAAGGTTTCCACCTTCTCCCATGCCCTCTTTCTGAAGGTGAACCTGAGGTTCAGTGGAGTTTTTCCAAAGCTACTTCTGGGCTCTCTCTTTGCCTCTTTTGTCCCTACTGTCCCACTGGCCTGTGAAATCTATAAGGAATTCCATGTCTTCAATTCCATAAAGCACTCCTTCCTAGGGAACAGCACAGACGAGAACAGTAAGATTCAAATGAAATATTTTAGCCTATTTTTTTTCTGCGATCTTGGATCTGTTTTCTCGTGCCTGGTTTTCTCTGCTTCATCCATCCTGCTCATCGCCTCTCTGTGGAGACACACCAGGTGGATGCAGCAAAATACAACAGGCCTCAGAGACCCCAGCATGGATGCTCATATTGGTAGGACTGGCCGAATTTGGTTCGGAAGTTTGGAGTTCAGACCGAACTCGACCAGTTTGGTTGACCGAACCGAACTTCCGAACTGAACTCGATCTTTGAACTGAACCGAACCGAACCAAATTTCCGAACTCGGTTCTGTTCGCCCATCCCTATAAGATAATATTCCATTTAGTTCAATGGGGTTAAAATTTCTGAACTCTGTTTGGAAGTTTGGCGTTCGGACCAAATCCAAATAGTTTGGTTGACTGAACCGAACTTCCGAACCGAACTCAATTTTTGAACCAAACCGAATCAAATTTTCGAACTCGGTTCTGTTCACCCATCCCTACATATTGGTGCCATCAAGGCACTCATCTCCTTCCTAATACTTTACATTTTGAACCTACTGACTTTCTTTTCCAGTTACACTGACAACCCCTGGGTATGGATGATTTGTGATCTTGTGCTGACCACAAATCCCTGTGGGCATTCAATTATTCTGATTTTGTGCAGCCCCAAACTCAAGCAGGCATTTGTAAGAATTCTACACTGGGCTAAACACCCACTGAGAAGACAGGCTACATTGTGAAGCTCAAGAGAATTTCCTTGAGAAATAAATAGCCCATGCTAAATCTAGATTAGGTCTGAAAGCAATATTGGATGCCAATGAATTTCACTAATTTCCCCTTTGCAAATTTAAGTTCAAAATTTACATCAGATTTGCACATTTTTCAACAAAATTTAAAATGGAGTTTGTTAGTTGATTCTTCATTAATTCTTCATTTTCTGTTACAATCACCTGGATTGTTACTAACAGAGGTTAAGCTGATGTAAATGTAAATGTAATTACGGTAGAGCTGAAACGAGAACCAATTTTTTTCTCACAAAAATATCGTGAGAATTGAGAATTGTCACTGAGATGTCGGTACAATCTCAATAACAGACCAAGATCTCAGTTGAGAATTTTTTCTCCAAATACCATTTACTGTTTATTGTTTTCCATTATCATTAACCATTTACCACAGTTTACCATTTACTGTGTACTGCTTACCATGGTAAGCAGTACCCGTGTACTGCTTACCTTCATTCCAGTAATGTGCATGCACAAAATGCAAAATTCCACTTTGTGCATTTACGTTACCAGGATAAATGCAATACACAGTAAGCAGTATACGGTAAACAGTCAACTGTGGTAAATGGTGAATTGTGGTAAACAGTAATGGTAAATGGTATTTCGAGAAAAAATTCTCGCCCGAAAAACATAATCAGCATTTTTCTCGATTATTGATTCTCGTTTAAAACGTGTCAAGAACCATGATTCTCAATTATAATGGAGAAAAATTCAAGATTGAGTTTCAGCCCTAAATTAAGGGCTTATCAACACAAAGGAACCTGCCAAGGGGTGCTGAAAGAATTACATTTGGAGGTGGGAAGCAGGGGCAAGGAGATATAATTTGCCACAGCCCTTTCTCATGTGAGAATGCCATGCCCCTTTCCAAATATCTACTACTACTATTACTTATCATTTCTGTAGAACTACTAGGTGTACACAGCACCTTTACAGTCACAGATTTTCAGAGACAAGTCCCTGTCCAGCGGGCTTACCATCTAAAATGAACAAGGATGAGGGGAATCTACAGGGAAAGACACACCTATTCCCATTTTAGAGATGGGGAACTGAGACTGAGAGGTTGTGACTTTCCCAAAGCCACCCAGTGAGTTTATTGGCTAGGGTGAGAAAGCTGGTCTCCCAGGTCCAAACCAGCACCTTATACAGTACACCGCACATTATTGATGATCAAGAAGGGGGCGTGGCATGCTGGGGCTGGGCAAAGGGGGTCGGTGCACCTTTCTGACATGACCACACCCTTTCCCAAATATTATTACATCATTATGCTCAGAAGGGGCAGAGCAGGGCCAATGGGAGAGCCAGGAGGTAAAACTGCATCCCCATGCACCCTTTCTCCTGTTGACCATGGATCTGTCCCAGATTTAGTGAACTGGAAGGTAGGGTTCCCTCTGGGTTTGATCCAGAGTCTCCAGGTTTCAAAGGTCCCATCTTCAGTTTTTGAGTAAAGTCCCAATTTCCCTAGGTTATTAGGGATGTGCAAACGTGGTTTGGGCGTTCGAATTTGGACCAAACTTGGTCCGTTCGGACGACTGAACCAAACGACTGAACCTGAACCCGAACCCGAATCCAAACAGACTGAACCTGAACTCGATCTGAACTCGGAAATGACCGAACAGTTTGGCCACGTTCGGATGAGTTCGGGTGGGAAAAACGTGACTGGAAGACCCGCGGGGGGGGGGCGCATCTGAGGAGCAGACTTCCTGGCACCAGGGGTGGAGAGGCTTGGAGTAGCAGCCAGCCTGCCCAATCACCATCCCTTTTCTCCTCAGACCACTGACTTTGCAGTCTGCGATTGGACATGTGGGACATGGAGCTAGGCTGCACAGAGCCAATGGGGCCTGTGGTAAGGTGAATGCAGCATGTAGCAAAAGTCATTGCCCTCCTCACTTCCAACTGGGGGATATGGTGCTAGGCTGCACAGAGCCAATGGGCTTGTGGTAAGGCGAGCACAGCAAGTAGCAAAAGTCATTGCCTTCCCCACTTCCAACACCTTCTGAGATAGCCACTGTTCCTGACAGCAGGAATTTTCAGAAGGCTCCCTCTCCCAGCAGTTTGTGTTCCTTCCTATTCCTAACCCATTGCCATCCTCTCCTATTTCACCCATCCTACACATTTACTTCCCATTTCATTTGTTTAGATTTGATTAGATAGATTTATGTGTTATTATTTTTTTAACCCTCCCTGTGTTCTTTCTCCCTATCCTCCATTGAATCCTCCCCTCCTCCCACTATATATTTCATCCCTGATTCCCTTCCCCTGTTTTTGGATTTATTTAAAGTAGGATTAGATTGATTTAGGTTTCATTTCAGTTTTGCTCCCTGTGTTGTTTGTTGTGAGCTGTCTGTGTCCGCCCCCATCCCTGTGTAATATTGGATAGATAGATAGATAGATAGATAGATAGATGTATGAGTTAGCTTAGTTATAGAAATAGATAGAGATAGTGTTAGTGTGTAGCTATTCAGTTTTTATATTTTAGAGTGTGTTTGTAGACTACGCCTTTGTAGATATAATATTCCATTTAGTTCCATAGATTTTAGAATAGTTAATAGTAGTTAGAGTTAGTGTATAAATATGTAATATTAGATTAAAAATGTGAATCAATCAATCAATAAAATGTATATATACAATTTAAAAGTGCATTCCTTGGGTTGGAAGACATGGAGAAGGGAAGGAAGAGAGGCTGGTCTGCTGCCCGTAAGGCGGACAATCTGGCATGTAGCAGAGGTGGTAGGGGTCATGCCAGCGAAGTGGCAGCAGGCAGCAGCCAAAGCCCATCACCACGCCCCAAACTCCACAGGTCTGATTTTGAGAGACAGGCTTCCGAGGCTCCCAGCAGTGGCACTAGCCGGGCTGGGTGTGTGTGTGGTGGTTTGGCGGTGCCTCCTGCCAGCATCCTCCACTGCCACACAGGGCACTGGAAGGTCTGAAGTACAGGAGGCTGCGGCTGTCTCGGCTGCGGCTTCAGGAGCAGGTGCTTTCAGGTTGGAAGTTCATCAAGGGCCACCAATGTCCCCCATTGTTGATGTGATCCCGAGCAGTCCAGGGTTGGTGGATCCCATCCCGGCTGCTAGAAGCAGGACCCAATCCCCGGGCAATGGCAGCAGGGAGAGGAGCAGCAGTAGAAGCAGCAGCTATAGGTAGGGACACGAGTTGACTGTGTTGTTGCAATTTGTAGTCATTTTCACAGAATCAGCCAATCCTTGCAGAATCCTTGCAGAATCAGCCAATCCTGACCATGACCCAAGGGTAAATAGGCCCCTGGGAGATGAATTGTGGGTGGGTAGGGTCCGAAGGCCCTATGTTTGTGTGAAGGAGGTGCTGAAATTCCAGAGGATTTGAGTTGTGTTTGATTAGCAAAGTTGTGATTCTATGTCAAACCTATTACAAATTTACTTCCCAGCATGCATAATTATGCAAATCAAGTTAATTATGCAAATATTAATGCTCGCAGTGAATTTGCAGAATTTGGCTTCACTGGTTGCAGAATTTAAGATTTTTTGGTGCACTCAACTCGGGTCCCTGGCTATAGGAGGCACAGGGAGAGTGGCAGCAGCATGGTGGGCAATCCAGCAGCCTCAGGGTCCCAGTACTCCCATTCGCAGGACATCACTCTGATTGGGGACAGCAAGGCTGTCTGGAGCTGAGGCGATGGCTATCCCTCCAAGAGCTGTGTCACCACCATGTTCTTCTTCTCCCAGCAGCACTGGCAGCAGTGCATCACCCGGTGCGGGCCAGAAGGCAGGACGGAGCAAAAAATCCTCTGTCTAGGTGCATTTTAAGTTGGTGCAGGAGGATGATCCCAGGGAGGTGCAGTGCACTTTGTGCCAGAAGGTGGTAAAGCATGGGAATATTCTCACCAACTTTGGCACAACTGCCATAGCGAGGCACCTGAAGGGACGTCACAGTGCTGTGCTCCTAAACGGGCAGGCAGGGGCAGTAGATGCCAGCAGGTTTCTGAATGCAGAGGCCAGTCATCCGCCTCCATCAGCAGGCAAGCATCCTGCTCCAACAGCTGCGTCTAGCAGCACAAGTGGTATTGCTGCTAGGGGGGAGCATCAGCAGCAGCAGAAGAAGCAGCGTCAGTCCACCATGGAGGAGCTGGGGTGGGATTAGCTGCCAAGTCCCTTGGCAGCTTCAGGTTGTGGATGGGAAGCCCTTCTCAGTGGTCTGGGACCTGTGGTCTATCAGGAACGCTCAACACGCCTACCTGGCGGTGACTGTGCACTGGTGGCAGGACCCGGAGGCAGCATTTGGCAGTGGCTGAAGGGGTTCTGAAGCAGGGTATAGGTGGGCCCTGCTTTAGGCAGAAGTAATGGACAGCCCCCACACATCCCAGAACATAGAGGCAGCCCTGACTGCCATGGTGAGGTCACGCCAGGTGCACCCTTCACCAAGGGGTGTGTGGTGACTGATAACACTGCCAATATACTGAGGGTAGTCCACGAGGGGGGCTTCACAAGCATCCTTTGCAGCACACACACCCTTCACTTTATGGTCAGGGATACTCTGGACTTGGGGGCGAAGGGGATTGGGGAAGGCACCCTTAGCTCCCTGACTGAGTGGGGGAGGAAGTTGTCCGGTTTCTTTAAATGGAGCGTGAAGGGCAGAGACTTCCTCGGGGCAAAGCAGGCTGAGCAAGGCTACCCAGTCCACCAGCTGGTGCAGGATGTGTCCACCAGGTGGAATTCGACCTTCCTGATGCTCGAGTGGCTTCTCGAGCAGAAAGACGCCTTGTATCAGGTGCAACTGGTCACAGACAGTGGGGCACCTCCAGGGTACAGTGGGGTGGAATGGGAGATCCTGGCGCACCCGGTCTTTGTTTTGAGACCATTCCTGGCCATGATGGAGACCGTGAGTGCATTCATGGCCACCCTCAGCCAGGTGACCCCCTAGTGCAGAGTCTCCTGAGGAGGCTGGAGGAGATTCTCCAGGGGCGGGATTGTGACCCTCAGGGCAGGAAGCTGGTGGATGAGGTGGCTGATCTGGTGCGACAGCTGAAGGCAGGGCTGAAGACACGTTTTGATGCACTTCTGGGGTGGGCTGAATACGTTCTGGCAACCATGCTGGACCCCAGGGTCAAGGGCAGCGTGGTATGCCAACAGTGCTCTATGGGCACTGGGAAGGTGACCTGGTGGAGAGGGTCCAGCAGGCAGAGCAAGCTCTGGGAGTGCACGTCAGCAGCAGCAGCAGGATGCCCCTGGGGATGGTGGGAGCAGCCACCCCTTTCAGCCGGCGGGGTCTATTTCTGCCCCCAGCCCTAGTGGTAGCAGCACCAGCATCAGGCTGAGAAGCAACAGCACCCCTATTGCGAGCAGCAGCAGCTCCTATGTTCAGGTCACTCTGGGGAGCATGGGGCTGTGCACAATTGGGCAAGCAGCATGGCTGAGGGCAGTGGTGGAGGTGGTGCCCAGGCAGAGTTAAGTGAAGGAGTACGATGTCCCCTCAACAGCAGTGGAGACTTACCTGGAGGAGGAGCCATGCATCGATCCCAGCAGCGATCCCTTGGCCTACTGTGCTGGCAATACCAACATGTGGTCGGCTCTGTCCAAAGTGGCCAAGGGTCTGTTGTCCTGCCCACCAACCAGTGTCCCAAGCGAGTGGGTGTTCTCCATGGCGGGGGATGTTTTCTCTCCACACTGCCTGAGACTGGGGGCCAAGTTGGTGGAACAGTTGCTTTTTATAAAGGTCAACCTTCCGCTGCTGGGATTTCCCGACTGGTCATGGATTGATGGTGCAGTGGCACACCCCATCCCATACCAGGGACAGACTTGGAACGGGGCTCCTCCTCAATCTGTGCTGCTGCTGTGCTGAGGTGCTGTCCCTCCGTCCCAATGTCTGGTGCCCGCCCTCCCCCTCCCTCTCCCTCTCCCTCTCCCTCTCTCTCTCTTTTTTATACTAGATGGCCTCGGCTGGCTTATCTGACTGACCTCATGACGGAGGGTGGCATTGGGAAACTGTAAGCCTGCCAGCTGACCTCCAGCTAGATGATCTCGGCCCGCCTATGTGACTGGATCTCTCTCGCGTGCATTGCACAGTCTTTGCCAGCCTATCAGAGTGCCCTGCCAAGGTCCCAGCCTGCCTTCCCTACTGCCTCTCATGCCACGCTGCCTGTCTGCCTGCCCGCCCAGGTTGCAAAGCTCAAACCCTGCCTCAGTCTGCCTGCCTCTCATGCCACACTGCCTATCTGACCACCCAGGTGGTATAGATCAAAGCATGCCTCAGTCTTCCTGCCTTCTGCTCATGCCATTTTGCCTGCCCGTCTGCCCGCCCAGGTGGCCTAGATTAAAGCCTGCCTCAGTCTGACTGCCTTCTGCTCATGCCACACTACCTGTTTTCGCACCCAGATTGCAAAGCTCGAACCCTGCCTCAGTCTGCCTGCCTTCTGCTCATGCCACACTGACTGCCCACCCACCCAGGTGGTCTAGATCAAACCATGCCTCAGTCTGCCTTCCTTCTCATGCCANCTGACTGCCCACCCACCCAGGTGGTCTAGATCAAACCATGCCTCAGTCTGCCTTCCTTCTCATGCCATGGTGCCTGTCTTCTCACCCAGATTGCAAAGCTTGAACACTTCCTCAGTCTTCCTGCCTTCTGCTCACCCCACACTGGCTGCCTGTCCGCCCACCCAGGTGGTCTAGACCAAAGCCAGCCTCAGTCTACCTGCCTTCTGCTCATGCCATGCTTCCTGCCTGCCCGCCCAGGTGGTCTAGATCAAAGCCTGCCTCAGTCTTCCTGCCTTCTGCTCATGCCATGCTGCCTGTCTGCCCTCCCAGGTTGCAAAGCTCAAACCCTGCCTCAGTCAGCCTACCTTCTGCTCATGCTACACTGTCTGCCCACCCGCCCAGGTGGTCTAGATCAAAGCCTGCCTCAGTCTGCCTGCTGCTCATGCCATGCTGCCTGTCTGCCCACCCATCCACCCGTCCAGGTGGCCTAGATCAAAGCCTTCCTCTGTCTGCCTGCCTTCTGTTCATGCCACACTGCCTGTCTGCCCGCCCTGTGGGCAAAGCTTGAACTCTGTCTCAGTCTGACTGCCTACTACTCTTGTCACGCTGCCTGCCTGCCTGCCCAGGTGGTCTAGATTAAAGCTTGTCTCAGTCTGCCTGCCTTCTGCTCATGCCATGCTACCTGTCTGTCCGCCCTGGCAACCCTGGGTGATGTTCCCCACTGGCCTGGTAATCCCGCCCCTGCTGTCTGCTGATACGTGGATGCCCTGCCCTGGCCAATTCAAATGTGCCCACACAATCCTGCTGCTGCCATCTGCTGCTGTATGAAGGCTCTTCCCTGGCAAATCCTACCATCCTGGCTCCTACCATCCATGAGTGCTGTGCACAGACAAATCCTGCTGCTGCTGTCTGCTGTGTCATGGGTACTGTGCCCTGGCAATCCAATGTCTTCTGCTGCTGCCAATGGTGATTCTGCTGTGTCATGGATTCTGCCCCAACAATCCAATGTCTGCTGCTGCTGCCAATGCCACTTCTGCTGTCTGTGCCAAGGGTTCTGTGTCCCGGCAATCCAATGTCCACTGCTGCTGCTGCCAATGCCGCCTATGCTGTCTGTGCTATGGGTTCTGCCCCAGCAACCCAATGTCTGCTGCTTATGCCAATGCTGCCTCCGCTGTCTGTGCCCTGGGTTCTGTACCCCAGCAATCCAATGTCTGCTTCTGCTGCCTCTGCTGTGCCAAGGGATCTTTGCCCTGGAAATGCAATTTCTGCTGCTGATGCTGCTGATGCCAATGCTGCTGCTGCTGCCAATGCTGCTACGAATGCTGCCCCTGCTGTCTGTGCCACAGGTTCTGCCCCAGCAACCCAATGTCTGCTGCTGCTTCCAATGCTTCTTCTGCTGTCTTGTTATGTTGTGCCTCAGTTTCCTCAAAGGGAAAATGTGTTTAGTGGTCCAGGCCTGACATAATCTGGTCTGGATAATGGGCAACTCTTTTCCAATATGTGGAAACTCAGTTTACACTTTGCTAAAAGCCAACCAGCTCAACAAAGTATTGTAAAGACAATATTATTTATAAATGAAACCATGAGACAAAGAATGTTATAAATATAAAGCATAGTTTACTTAAATTCAAATAAAAACATGGTACAAAAGAGAAACAGTGTCAGTTACAAATACATGATTTAAAAGGACATTTCTGTTCAGAGAAACAGTTCTATTATAAGTTCAAAGAACTTAATATCTATAATAAATAACATATGCTTTAATTATTATTGTTGGCTCAATGGATCAAAAGAATATACTTTCACATTCACCATTCATTGAAGGTGAGAAAAACTCCAGGGAATGGAGGAGCTTTCTGAAATATCAGTTTTTCCTCTGCCCCTTTATAGAATGAAAATTCTTAGAAGTCAATTTAGATGATGTCAGGTCAAGAAAGCTGACAATGGAGTTTTCTTAAAGTAAGTTTTAAATAACCTGCTGATACATACAAAATGGTGGCTATCATCTGAGATAAGAGTTAATGATCAAGATGTCAGACTTCTCCAGGCAAACAAGACCTTTTTGTGCCCTGCAAAGGGAATCACATCTCTTGACACTGGTAAACAGTAGATGTTGAGGCTGATCATATTTCTGCTCCCAGTATATGGTCAAGAGTTCAGTAAAAAGCTCATTATAGAAACAGTTCATTAGAAGTTCATCACACAAAGGCTAATTCTAAATTTCAATGCATGGAAACACAGATAGTCAAAAATATATGCTTATATACATGACAGTCTGTGCCATGGGTTCTCTACCCCGGCAATCCAATGTCCGCTTCTTCTGCCTCTGCTGTGCCATGGGTTCTGTGCCCTGGCAATCCAGTGTCTGCTGGTGCTGGTATTGCATGTCAGCCATTTGCTCCTCAATCTTGTAGACCACCATAGCTTGGATGAGTGTGCCGGTGGGCGGGGGCTTGGTGAACTTTACAATGGGATGGAATGGAAGATCTTGGCTCACACACTCTTCATGCTGAGACTGTTCCTGGCCGTGGCTCCAGCATCTTTGCCGCTCCAGATTCAGGGATCTGAACCTGACTCCCTTTCAATTGACTGTGGGCAATGGAGTCCGTAGGTAATCGCCCATCCCTTTAGAATGGCGTGCACCTATCTCTTAGGATTGACTGTTTGCACATCCCTTCCCTACAGATCATATGGGCCATTTCTGAAACACAATAATCCAGGTAGTACCTGTTGAACTACACTAAGTTGACTAGAACCAGAAGGAAGTTGGAAGATAAACCAACATCCATTCACTGCAGGACAAACTCAGCCAGCTCTTCCTCAAGGTACGTGATGTATCTTCCATTATCTGTAAGGGCCTGGAAGACAGAACAGCGCTTGCCTATCTCTTAAGACCGACTGACACATGTTGAACTGCTGTTCACATGGAACCCTTCTCCACTTAGGCCTTCAAAGTTCTCTAGCCACTCAAGCCCCATGACCCACCATCAGGGTTCTGGGGTCTGTCATTCTGCTCACAGAGTCATTATTCCACTGCATCAAGTAACAGTCACTCCAGCCCCAGGACCCACCATCAGGGTTCTGGGGCCTACGTTCCAGGCAGGGAGGGCTGTCCATCCACATCATCCAAAAGCTGCCACTCCAGCCCCAGGACCCACCATCAGGGTTCTGGGGCCTGTCATTCCTCTCATGGAGAGCCATTTTTCCACTGCATAAAGTAACAGCCACTCCAGTCCAGGACCCACCATCCGGGTTCTGGGGCCTATGTTCCAAGCAGGGAGGGTTGTCCATCCACATCATCCAGAAGCTGCCACTCTAGCCCCAGGACCTATGGTCAGGGTTCTGGGACCCATCATTCTTCTCACAGAGAGCCATCGTTCCACTACATCAAGTAACAGCCACTCCAGCCCCAGGACCCACAAACAAGGTTCTGAGGCCTATGTTCCAGGCAGGGAGGGCTGTCATACCACTACATCTGGAAGCTGCCACACCAGCCCCAGGACCCATCATCAGGGTTCTGGGGCCTATGTTACAGACAGGGAGGTCTGTCATACTGCTACATCCAGAAGCTGCCAGTCTAGCCCCAGGACCCACTGTCAGGGTTCTGGGGCCCATCATTCTGCTCACAGAGAGCCATTGTTCCACTACATCAAGTAACAGCCACTCCAGCCCCAGGACCCACCATCAGGGTTCTGGGGCCTATGTTCCAGGCAGGGTATTTTCAGACGTTACGAGATCACAGTGAACCACGGTAAATACCCACCTGTGGTCACTGTGACTCGCACGTCTGTTTGGTGACCGCCAGATGTTCACCACGCTCAATCCCCACATGGTGTCATTTTCAACCATACTTCCCGGGCTAACCGCACCAATTCCCCGGGAAGCGGTGTGAAAATGAATCCTGGTGGGGATCAAAGAAAAGTAACATCTGGTTGGTAGCCATGGCCCGGACTCTCCGGTGGGAGTCCGGGCTGTGGTGAATTTGGCCAGACGCTGCAGCGGAATTGGCCCCGCCACCCGCCCGTCTCCCCAGAGGGCGGGCAGCGGGGAGCGTGGAGGGGGCGGGGCCATGCAGCCGCATGTTGCGCCGCGCGTCCCCACCCCCTCCCCAATTCCCTTCCGGGATCCCCAATTCCCTGTCGGGGTCATCCCGGCAGGGGATCAATAGATTGTTTTCGTGACGGGGCCGACAGGCCCCGTCATGTCTGAAAACACCCGCAGGAAGGGCTCTTCATCCACATCTTCCAGAAGCTGCCACTCTAGCCCCAGGACCCACCATTAGGGTTCTGGGACCTACGTTACAGGCTAGGGATGGGTGACCAGAACGGAGTTCGGAAATTCAGTTCAGTTCGGTTTGAAATTCGAGTTTGGTTCAGAAGTTCAGTTTGGCTGATCGAACAGACCGAGTTCGGTCAAATTTCAAACTTCCGAACCAAGTTCAGCCATTCAAAAACAGGTTTTTTTTGTGTATGTTGCCAGTAGGGATGGGTGAACAGAACGGAGTTCGGAAATTTGGTTCGGTTCGGTTTTAAATTCAAGTTTGGTTTGGAAGTTCAGTTCGGTCAACCGAACAGACTGAGTTCAGTCCAAACTCCAAACTTCCGAACCGTGTTCTCCCATCCCTATTACAGGGAGGGAGGGCTGTCATACCACTACATCCAGAAGCTGCCACTCTAGACCCAGGACCCACTGTCAGGGTTCTGGGGCCCATCATTCTGCTCACAGAGAGCCATTGTTCCACTACATCAAGTAACAGCCACTCCAGCTCCAGGACCCACCATCAGGGTTCTGGGGCCTATGATCCAGGCAGGAAGGGCTGTTCATCCACGTCATCCAGAAGCTGCCACTCTAGCCCCAGGACCCACCATCAGGGTTCTGGGGCCCATCATTCCACTCACAGAAAGCCATCTTTCTATCCACTGTATCTAGAAGCTGCCACTCTAGCCCCAGGACCCACCATCAGGGTTCTGGGGCCCATCATTCCACTCAC
>QEPC01009940.1:337605-362486 GCA_003113815.1 Sphenodon punctatus | reverse complement strand
CTCTGCACTGGCTGCCGATAGTGTGCCGGGCCAAGTTCAAGGTCCTAGTGATGATCTATAAAGCCCTACACGGTCTCAGCCCCTCATACCTTAGGGACCGCCTCGCCCTTCGCGCCCCAGGGCGGCTCCTGCGGTCTGCCGGGGGTGCCCTCCTGGAGGTCCCCCGTGTTAAACGGGGGGCCACGATGGAGGGGGCATTCTCGGTGGTGGGACCGCGGCTGTGGAACTCCCTTCCAGAGGAAGCTCACCTGGCCCCAAGCCTTTTAACATTTCGGCGGAACTGTAAGTCCTGGATTTTTGCCCAGGCCTTTGGGAGGGAGGGTGGGGAGGGGGGTGTTTAGTCCCCTACCCATTTGTGTTTGGTTTTTGGTCTAGCCCTGTAAAGTTATACTTATATTTAATATTTAATATTTTAAACATTTTTTGAGTGTTTTGTACTGATTTTATTGTATTTTATGGTTTTTATGATGGAAGCTGCCCCGAGCTGCGTCGCAGGAGGGGCGGGGTAGAAATTTGCAAAATAAATAAAAATAAATAAAAAGTACCAATTACATCACACTCAAATTTCCTGCTGGGACCTTATATAGCCTATTGTAGCCAATGATAAACTGAGCTGGATGCACACAGTCAGGAGTGGCTTCTGGGGTTGGTTTACTAAGCACAAACACATCAGTATGAAGGCAAGACACAAGGTCCTTGGTGGGGGATGTTAGGATGCTCGCCTGGGAGTGGGACCCTACAACCTGTGCTCAAGCCCTGCTCCCTGCTGCATCATGACACAATGGGTGTTTTCAGATGGATGGGCTGCCCCAGTGCTGGCTGTGCCAGCCTGCTTCACCCCCAGGGTGTCCCATCCATCTAAAGGCAGTCTTCCAGATGTTGATGCTGAGCCTGCTCTGGGGCACCCCCTCTTCTGCCACCGCTCGCCGGGATGTTCCAGACGCAGCATCTGGAACATCCCGGTGAGCGGTGGCAGAAGAGGCCAGCCAAACCTGAAGCAGATAAGCTGTCTGTCTGATGCATGGCCCCATGCTTCTTCTCTGTTTCCAGCCAGCTGTTGCTCTAAGCAATACCATAGAGTTGCAGGTCCCAGCCTAGAGGGTCAGGTGATCACCTGCAACTTAATGCGGGTAGACAACAGGCTGGGGACTATGCCAGGTCCATCTGAACCCAACCCAGGTGGGGCTGTTTGCAGGAAGATGTGGGAGTGCACTTCCTGAGGCGCTCCAGGGATGGGCAGCCCCACGTCTATCTGAAAGTAATCATGGGGTGTGCAGAAGGCACCCCATTAGTTTTAATTTTCATTTACTAAAACACCTTCATTTTCAGGGACTTCATAAAGAAAAAAAATATGGGGGGGGGTTGGAGGTCTTTTTATGATTAAAATAAAATCACTGTAAATTCGCAAAATGGCTGCCAGATCATTCTGTGCATGCACAACCCTTTCCCAAAATAGCACCGGCAGCATTAGCACCATTTTGGAAAAGGGCAGCTGGTCTGTGTATGTGGACTATGTGCAAACTGGCTTCACCTCACAGCCCTGGAGTTGGCTTTCATTTGCGCTGTAACTTGATCTCGAGTTTTTCTTGTTTATTGTCGAGAATCATGGTTCTCAACTTGTTTTAAGCAAGAAACGATCATCGAGAACTGTGATTCTCAACATTTTTTGGGCAGTAGATTTTTTTCGAAATGCCGATTTTTTTCTAAATGAGCATAAACAGAACAAATAATCATGCCACAGTCAATTTAATAACAGTGAATTAACTAAATGCTTTCCCAAAATTAACATCCATCCCAGGCAGTATTTCAAGAAAAAAATCTCGACTGAAATCTCAGGGTCTTATCAAGATTGTGTGGAGATCCCAGTGACAATTCTCGATTTTTGTAATATTTTCACGAGAAAAATGTTTTCTTCTCATTTCAGCTCTAATTTGCACTCAGTATCAGAAACATATTCTGGAAAGGCTTGGGTAACTGTGCCCATGTAGTTGCACTTCTGATGAAAGAACTTGCAAATAGGCATACAGTAACACAAAACAATAATGTATCCCCAGCCGCCAGAGGTGCTCCCCACCCCCCGAACAAATATAGACTCACCCTTAAAAATCCATTAGGAAAATGAAGGATAAAATCTTTTCTGGAAGTTGCATTCTTTTTTGAGTAGGAAAATAAAACTGGGTACAAAAAACATGCAGTGAAAACACCAGAATCACCCAAAAAAACACCCAGTGAAATTAGGAGGAATTCAAATGCTATCCCTTCCCCCCAAATCAAAAGTTCCGTTTTTTTCTTCCCTTTCCCATTGAGATTGAATCCAATTATCCTGCAGTCAACTGTTTGCCCTTAAGGTTCGGTGTCTGGGAGTGCTCCTCAATGCTCAGGTCCACCTGGATGCCCAGGTGGCAGCTGTGGTGAGGTGTGATTTTTGTAAGATACATCTGGTTTGTCGTCTTTGTCCGTATATCTCAGGCTCCGATATGATCACCGTAATTCATTCATTCATCACTTCGAGATTGGACTACTGCCACGCACTCTACGTGGGGTTACCTTTGGTGACAACCTGGAGACTGCAACTGGTGCAAAATGCAGCAGCCTGCCTCCTAACAGGAATGGGCTGCCAAGAGCACAAAGCACCAAGGTGCTCTGTTTTCTGTGGTGGCTGCCTATAGTCCTCCTGGCCCGATTCAAGGTGTTGGTTATTACTTTTAAATCCCTATATGGCCTGGGCCTCACATACCTGTCGGACTGACTCACTCCTTGTGTCCTGAATTGACCCCTACAGTCATTCAGGGGCACCCTCTTGAAGGTGCCCAAAGTCTTCCAACCAGCGATCTTCAGGAGGGTGTTCTCTGTGGTCACACCATGGCTATGGAACTCCTTCCCCGTGGAAATTTGCCTCTCTCCAGATCTCCCCTCCTTCCACAAACAATGCAAGACCTAACTGTTTTGCCAGGCATTTGGAGAGGGAGATGGGTGGGGGTGGGGCCTTTTTCTGGCAGGGAGGAAGTGGGTTTTAGTCATTCCTTGTTTGATGATTTTTTAAAATTGTTTTATATTTATTATTAATTATTATTATTATTATTATTTTATTAGCAAACATTTATATAGCATCAGCAATGTACCTGGCACTTTACAAAGTAATTGAATAGACATTGTCCCTGCCCTAGGGCTTACAATCTGAGAGATGGAGGTGGGGGGGTAGACAAAGGAAGGGGAACAGAGGGAGAGACAAGGAGTGTAACTTTCACGAAGATGCGAAGTCCAGATGCATGTGCTTGGCTTGGTTACATCGAGAATGATGGCTGGCTGGTCCTTGTGGTGAGGATATGAGTACACAGACATTAGGTAACAGATTGTACTAGATGGAGGGTATCAGCAGGAGGTAGGTGAGGGGAGCGAGGAGTAGGGGTGGGCAGAGCGGAAGACGTGGATTTTGAGGAGGGATTTGAAGGTACATAGGGAGGGGGCAAGGTGGATGTGGGCAGGGAGGGAGTTCCAGGCATGGGGGGCAGTTAGGGAGAAGGGACGAAGGCAGTTAGGGGAGCAGGGAAGGCGTGGGAGTGCGAGAGAGGGCACAGAGGAGGAGCGGAGTTCACAGACAGGAATACAGAGGGAAATTAATGCAGAGAGGTAGGGGGGAACAAGGTTATGAAGAGCTTTATAGGTGAAGACTAGGAGCTTGTGCAGGATTCGTTCCGGAAGGGGGAGTCAGTGAAGAGAGAAGTGGAGAGGTTGCATGTGGTTGAAACGACGGGTGAGGTGGATGACCCTGGCAGCAGAGTTTTGGACGGAGATAAGGGGAGAAAGGTGAGAGTGGGGGAGGCCAGTCAGAAGGAGGTTACAGTAATCGAGGTGAGAGATGAGCAGGGCATGGACAAGGGTTTTGGCAGAGGAGACAGAGAGAAAAGGTGAATCTTAGCAATGTTATGGAGGGAGAAGCACAGGATTTGGCAACAGAATCAAAGTAGGGTTTAAAAGAAATGGGTGAGTCAAAGCTGAAGCCTAAGCTATGGGCTTGGAGGATGGGAAAGATGGTGACCCCATTGATAAAGATCGACAGGGAGGAGGGAGAGGAAGGATGAGGAGGGAAGATAAGGAGTTCAGTTTTAGTCATGTTGAGTTTGAGTTGACATTGAAACATCCAGGTAGAGATGTCATAGAGACAGGTGGTGAGGCAAGCTTTAATAGATGGAGAAAGAGAGGGAGTAGAGAGATAGAGTTGAGTGTCATCAGCGTAGAGGTGATATTGGAAGCCATGGAAGGCAATGAGTTTGCCTAGGGACAGGGTATAGATAGAGAAGAAGAGAGGGCCAAGGACAGAGCCTTGTGGAACACCAATGAGAGTGGAAGGGAGGAGAAGGTGGAGTTGGCAAGAGACACATTGAAGGAGCAGTAAGAGAGGTAGGAGGAGAACCAGTTGAGGATAGAGCCACAGAAGCCAAGGGAGTGAAGTGAATCCAGCAAGAGTGAGTGGTCAACAGTATTGAAAGCAGCAGAGAGGTCAAGGAGAACAAGAATGGAATAGAGGCAGTTAGATTTAGTCATCAAGAAGATCATTGGTGATATTAGCAAAATCAGTTTCAGTAGAGTGAAGGGGGCGAAAGTCAGATTGGAGGGGGTCAAGGGAGGAGTTGGCAGAGAGGAAGTCAAGGCAGCGGGAGTAGACAACACATTCAAGAAGCTTGGAAGCAAAAGGAAGGAGTGAGACAGGACAGTAGCTAGAAGAGTCAGAGGAGTCAAGAGTGGACTTTCTGAGGATAGGAGAGACAGTGGAGTGCTTGAAGGTGGATAGGAAGGAGCCAGTAGAGAGGGAGATGATGTTCAGGAGGGAAGGGGCAACAGTGGGAACAATCGAGGTCAGGAGGCAGGAGGGGATGAGGTCAAGGCAGCAAGTGGAAGGGTTGGAGGAGGAGAGCAGGGAGGAGATTTCCTCAAGGGAGGTGGGAGGGAAGGAGGACAGGAGAGGAGGGAGAGGGGAGGAAGTAGGAAGAGGAGAGGAGTGGGAAGCGATGTCGAGGCGGATCTTGTCTATCTTGGAGGTGAAGAAGGAAGCAAGATCCTGAGCAGAAAGAGAAGAGGGAGGAGGAGGACAGGGGGCTTGAGGAGGGAGTCAAAGGCCTAGCGAGGGAGACAGCAGAAGTAAGGGAGGAAAAGACAGAATTTGAAGTGAAGGAAGTCAGCATGAGAGTGGGATTTGCACCAAAGGCGTTCAGCAGCACGAGTGCGGGAGTGGAGGTGGCAGATACTGGGGGTGAGCCAAGGATGGGAGCTGTGGGAGCAGGCAGGGCAGGAGGAGACGGGGGCAAGGGAGTCAAGGGTGGTGGAGAGGGAGGCATTGAAAGCAGAAATGGCAGAATCGGGGAGGAGGAGAAAACTGAGGGTAGAAGGGGGGAGAGAGAGGAGGCAAAGTCCAGGGGGTTAATGGCCTGCAGGTCACAGAAGGGGCATGGAGAGGGGGAAGAGGAAGGGGGACAGTGGAAGACATTGAAAGAGGCAAGAAAGTGGTCAGAGATGGAATGAGGATCGAAGGAGAGATCAGAGACAGAGAAGTTCCTAGAGAAGACGAGGTCAAGAGAATGGCCATTAGCGTGGGTGGGGGAGTTGGTCCAAAGGTGGAAGTTAAAGGAGGAGGCTAGTGAGAGGAAGTGAGAGATGGAGGGCTGGGAAGGGACATCAACGTGAATGTTGAAGTCACCGAGGATGAGAGTGGGGGTATCATCGGAGAGAAAGTAAGTGAGCCAGGACTCAAATTCAGAGAGAAAGGAGGAGAGAGAGCCAGGGGGGGGCGGTAGATGAGAGTGATGCAGAGATGGAGGGGGGAGTAGAGGTGCACAGAGTGGGCCTCAAAGGAAGGGAAGGAGGGGGGGAGGAGAAAGTGGTTGGAATTGACAGGATTTAGTGAGGAGGAGGCCCATGCCACCACCCCGGCCTTTGTGGTGTGGCTGGTGAGAAAAGGAGGGAAACACCCCCCCCCCCAAATGAGAGGGTAGCTGGGGTGACAGAGTTAGAAGGGGAGATCCAAGTTTCAGTAAGGGTAAGGAGCTGGAGGGAGTGGGAGAGGAAGAGATCATGGATGCAGTGGGCTTTATTGGCAGAGGAACAACAATTTTGTATTTTTATATTATGTTTTATTGCCTTTGGTATGCTGCCCCAAGCTGCCATTTGGCAGGAGGGGGCAGGTTATAAATTTTGAATAAACTAAATTAAAATAAACTAAGTTCATATTCTCTCTCTCTCTCTCTCTGACACATACTCACCCCTCCCCTACTGGTCCCCCCCTCCACAGATTTACTTATTTCCCCATTCTCACTCTTTCTGGCACCTCGCTTGCTAAATGGGGCAGAGCTCGCTCTTCACAATTTGCTCCCCTGCAAAGTAGGGATGGGTGCCCTGAGGGAATTACGGATCCAAATTACAGATCTGGATCTTCATTCCAGATTTAATTAGGAATCTTTATTATCAAGCCGTAATTAAATAAATTAAAAATAAAAAAAAATAAAAAAACAAAACAAAAACCCTGCGGTTGTGCAAAATGAACTCTGGACCATTCTGTGCATGTATGGCTTTTTCCAAAATGGCAGCAGTGTTGATTTAAAATATTTTTTATTTTTAAATGAAAACGGATGAAAGCAAATGACAATTGTTTTCTTACTTATGTGTTTTCAAAACATTAGTTACACGAATGGGGCTCTTTTTTTTCTCATAACTAATAGAAATGTTACGGAAGCACACCCCTAAACACCCAATGAAACTGAACAGCCATAATTTTAATGGATAAGACATGATGGTGCAGGGGTCGGTATTGTCTAGGTATCAAGTTTTTTACTGTGATCTGCATTAAATGACAACCATTGCCAACAGTTACAGCACTACCTCAGTTATTGCAGTAACTTCCACTTCTAAGCCAACTACTACTCTTTCCAAATAGTTGTCTCAGTTTGTTCAATGGTGATTGCAACTACAGTAAGGGTACAGTCTGTAGGAGTCAGGCCACTGAGTTTAATGAATGGAGGATTGTACACTGAGGGTATTTTCAGACGTTACGAGATCATGCTCAACCACAGTGAACCACAGTCAATCCCATGGCGTAGCCAAAGCATTCTGAACGTCTGTTCGGCAGCCGCCAGATGTTCACCACAGTCAATACCCACATGGGGTCAAATTCAACCATGCTTCCGGACCTCCGGGCTCGACCATCTCCGAAAGCGTGGTCAAAGAGATTCCCAGCGAGAAACAATAAAAAATAACATCTGGATGGCAATCACCAGTCGGAATCAATTAAAATGATTCCCAGCCGGGGACAAAGCATGCAGCATCACTGCCAGGAAACCAGCAACGGCACAGGCTGTGGAGGGAGATATATAGGGCACACGGCAGCAGCCGGGATGAGCCGCCCCGGTGCCTTCTGGGTGCTTTGACCATGGCCCGGCCTGGAATCGGCGTAACGTCTGTTGCACTGCCCTGGGCCGTAGTCTGCTGGTCCGATTCCCTGCCGTAGTCCCGCTCCTGTCACGTCTGTTCGGGGCTTTTATTGACCGCGGGGGGTGGTTGAACGGTTCACCACCGCTGGGAATCCACTGTGGTGACTCTGGACCGCGTAACCTGAAATCACCCTGAGTGTCATCAGGTGTTTTCAGACATTATGGGGCTGCTTGGCCCCGTACCAAAACCAACCCATTCATTCCCCACCGGGGGTCACCCCGTCACGCCATATCAGACGTGCCGGGGGGATCCCGGCGGGGAATCTGGGAGGGGGCAGGGCCGCGTGGCGCAACGTGCGGCCGCACGGCCCCACCCCCTCCATGCTCCCGCTGCCCGCCCTCCGTGGAGATGGGCGGACGGCGGGGCCAATGCGGCTGCCGCGTCAGACTGGAGTCGCCATGGCCCGGGATCCCGCCGGTGATCCCGGGCCGTGGCGCGTGGCCAGACGTTACTTTTTTTGGGGTCCCCGCTGGGGATCTTTTTGACCACGCTTCCAGGGACATTCCCCCGGCTAGCCCGGGAAGCGTGGTTAAAATTGACCCCTTGCGGGTATTGACCGTGGCGAACATCTGGTGGCCGCCAAACAGACATTCGAGACACAGTGACCACAGGTGGGTATTCGCCGTGGTTCACTGTGATCTCGTAACGTCTGAAAATACCCATCATACAGTCTGGGTTCACCATATCTGAGAGATGTGATTTAAAATGTAATTTGATCACTCTTCACACACTAGTTATGGAGCACAGTGATGTGGCTTCAACTGTGGGAGACACCATCCTAAGAATGGTCAATGATTGGAGTCTTCTTCCAAGGACTTTGACAGAGCTGGGCATGGGAATTCTGAAATTAAACAGAATTTGAAGGAAAAAATAGTTAAGGAAGAACAGATATTTTTGCAAAAATAAAATAAATAAATAAATAAATAAATAGTCAAAACTGACAGTAGGAAAAGTTGAAATGTCAACATTTTCATGAAAAAAATCTTAAAAGAAAATTACATATTTCCACAAAATCAGCATTTGGAGTAACGTTTATATACTTGCAATTTTTTTTTTTATAATCATTGTATAATGGTATCACTCTATATCTTTCAGAACTAACTTACCACAGCTAGCATGAAGTGGCATCTGATGATTGCCGGGCTGATCGTAGTTGTGATGAAGCTAGTAGGAACATCACTGTTTTTTGTATATTGTGAGTAAAACCAACCCCAGTTTGAATTTCCTTTATTTCCCCTCTGTGCAATTTTACATAATAGGAGACTCCTAGCATTTATCCCCACATCTTTCACAACAAGTCCAGTTACACTGGACCCACATATCAGCATGGCTATCCCTGCCACATTTCTCCATAGATTTACTATGTTCAAAGTTGGCAGCTGTGATACAATCTACATGGCACAATTTCTAAGATTAACCCAACTAAGGGCTATGGCTTCAACAGTTCAACTAAAATGGAAGAGAGTTGCCTGCCTTTTAGGTGAGGCAGGCTTCTCATCCCATTCCAGATTAAATTCTTCTTGTTGAAGTTTTAAGTTAAATATTTAGAAAAATTTCCCACCAGAACAGTTGGACAATGGAACAAGCTCCTGAGGGAAGTTAATGCTGCTCCATGGATTCATGGCACTGATCAACGATTTGGACCCTCATTTTCCTTTTCCCAATCTGGGCACACCCCTTAAGTGGCCTCACCACCAGCTCCTATCACACCCATGGAGCTTGTACTAATGTTCAGAATGGCCAATTCAAGGGGAAATGTTCCCCACCCCAGTTTAAATACAGTCAATCCTGCTGTAGTCCAAGGCATTGGACTAGATGACTCCTGAGGTCTCTTGCAGCCTTACACTGCTCTTCATCTGTTAGTCTCTGTGAGCTGAGGGAGTCCAAAGACTGACCAGAAGGCAACAAGCAGCAATGGTATAGAGCAGGCTGTGACTAGAGTCAGATGATCTGTTTTGTCTAAGCCCCATGTATTGTTCTCCAGAAGGAGTAGATTCTCTGCTGAGAATCACTTCCTTATTAGACTTAAGGAAAGGACAAAAATTTCCTCAGCAACTGCATTGAGACACAGCTAACAAAAAACTTGAAACACCAGGCTACCGGCTCTCAGGTGACTTATTTAGCAAGAACGTTTCTTCAGTCCTCATTACACCATACAGTCATCATGGTTTTAATTTCCTAATTCTCCTGAAAACTGGCAGTTGTCAAGAGTGGCTTCAGAGGTGAAATAGATGTATGTATTTCTAATGGCAGACATGAAAGAGAAAGGGAGGAGGACTAGAAAATAACAGCCTCTGACCCAGCAGAGATACTCAGTGGCCCTTTTTACACAAGACGCACCCACTCATGCAAGTTAGCTGTGTGGGTATGAGTGGGTGCCACCCATGTGAATGCCACAGCTGGTGGGTGGGCGGGCGTGTATGCGCACTCCTGCAAAACACGTGTGCCCACACACCTCCACCCATCACCCACTTATGGAGCAATTGGCCAAAATGGCGATTGTCCATGAGTGGGGATGCATGGGGATGCGAGGGGGATCGATGTGCACCCATGTATACAACCCCCCACTACCACCCATGTTCAGCCCCCCTGCACCATGGCCCGTTTAAAAAGGGCTAGTGAGTAGACATCTTGTTATTTTTTCTGATGATCAGAGGATGTGACAGAGCTGAGCACTGTCATACTTCACTCCTACTTTACTCCAGGTGGGATTTGGCCTGGCCTGTGAACAAACGTGATGGCAGCCGGTCTGGGGAGTGGGCGGGGAGAGGTCAGGGTGATGTACAGAAATGCGTCCACACAGTCCTGGCCTAACGTTGCTCAGAGCGTCCCACCCCCCCTCCCTGACAGGCAGCCATGACAGCATATAAGGCCGCCATAGCTGCCTAGAAACATCACGGACCTGGACCAGGGTAACTGTGAGTGGGCCATCAAACATGACGGCCTGTTTACCCTGGTCCAGCATCCATTGCACAGGCCATGGTGGTCCTGAGGAACAGCCCAGGCTAAGCGCCGCCACAGCCTGTGCTATGGCCCAGGGCCGGCCCCAGGGTTTGTGAGGCCATGTGCAAAGTCTTGGTGCGGGGCCTAATTTGCATAATTAGGCCTCACCTACTTATGCAAATGGATAACTTCACGTAAAACTTACTCCCTCTGGGCAGGAAGGATTCCCATTCTCCACCCCTCTGAGCAACCATGGAGAAGCATGGCCTCCCAGTGCTTCCCCCCCTCCCCAGCTGAGTGTCTACCACCACTCCCCAGGAGTGGTTCCACTACAGGGGCAGACAAGTGGGCAGTCTGGCAGGCACAGAGAGACTGACTGTGTCCACTGCCTTACTGGAGGAGGGGGTGAACTTAGCCAGTCTGGCCTCCAGGGCCTGTTGCTTCTTGCTGCCAGTGCCGCCTGTGCCTTGTGCACGCATGCAGTGCAACCAGTCCATAGGTGCTGCTATCACACGCACAAGACACCCGAAATGCAGCTAGCTTATTAAGCACATTATGTCATGAAAAGAGACATAAAACCAGTTCAGTTGTGCCCCCATAATCAGTTCATGCTTCCTCCACCCCATAACCAGTTCATTTGCACTCCTGCCCCCATATAATCAATTCACGCTGTCCCCACCCATAACCATTTAATTTGTGCCCACGAGACAGCGTGAATTGATTATATGGGGGGTGCAAATGAACTGGTTATGGAGTGCGGGATTAAAGACAGTATTCCTGTTAGCAATAACTTCATTAAGAAGAGTTAATGAAATAGCAGCCATAATAATCTCAGAACCATATTTGCAGATTTATTTTCCAAGACAGAATAGATATTGCTTTACATCCTAAATTCCTACCTAAGATAGTATAAGTAAGACAGTTGTGAGAATGTGGCCCTTTTTACACGGGCCTCTCCCACCCATGAACACGCAGATTTCTGTGTGTTCATGGGTGGGGGAGCCCCGTGTGAACAATGTGGTGCACGCACCCATGGTGTGTGGGGGTGCATGCACGCCCGCCTAACACGCATCCCCACTCACACACACCCCCATCCCCATGCATGGAGCAACCAAAAGAAACGGCGGTTACTCCGTGGGTGTGGATGAGTGGGGGGTGAGTGGGGATGCATGTGCAGCCGTGTGCATGCCCTGTCCATGCACTGGCGTGCCCACGGACCTCCCCCACCCGGCGGAGCCATGTAAAAATAGCATGTGAGGAGCCACTCGAAGAAGAACAGAAGGTTGCTACCTTGTAAACAAGGTTCTTTGAGATGGCTCCGAACATTCTCACAACACCCACCCTTCCAGCCCCGCATGGAATTTTTTTCTTATATTTCTAGAAAGGGTTGAAAGGAACTGTCATTCAGAGGGGGAGGGTTCTTTTTATACCAGAGGAGCTCAAGACCATCATGTGGTCTATTATTTGAACAGGGTGAGCGCGCACAACCCAGTTGTGAGAATGTTGGGAGCCATCTCGAAGAACCTTCTTTACAAGGTAGCAACCTTCTGATCAGCACGTGGGGAGGAGCTGTTTGTAAACAGCCTTATCTCCCAGCCCGATCCAGTGTCCCCGCTGCTGCTGCTGCTGCCACCGCTGCAGCACTACTGGAAGGCAGAGGCAGGTGAGGGATGGGGTCTGGAGCCAGGGAGGGGAGGAAGAATCACTTTCTGGGGGAGAAGCTGGCTGCAGCCTGCTGCCCAGCCAGGCAAGTGCGGGGCTCCAGCTGGTCGCAGGGCCAGGTGCAGTTGCACATGTGGCACATGCCTGGGGCCAGCCCTGCTATGGCCCAGGTCAACATCTGGCAGCCCCTTTAAACCTGATATTGGGCACGGATTAATCAGTGCTAAAGTGAATTAATTTGTGCCCAATGTCACTTCTGAAAACACCTACAGTCACACTTCCTATGAGACCCCCCTTGCAGCTTAGGTTTAAAGGGGTGAAACTGCCTTGAACGTTTGTATATCTGCAAATAATGGCTATGGCTTCCCAACCCATCTTGACCTGGTTTCCCAACCCATCTTGACCTGCTTTCACAATATGCAAAGTAAATGTGGTTTGGAACGTTGGTAATATGTGGCAGGAAAACAGCTACTCACAGTAGCAGCAATACAAAGAACACCTTTAGTCTCATAACCTGCACCTGGTTTGCTTCTGCCTGAGGTTTTGCATGTGCTTTTGTATGTTCCTGTGACAGAATCACTTGAGTCCTTGCAGGACCAGGCCCGTGGTGCTGGAGTAAGTCGCTGCAGGTCCAGCAAGCCTTTGGCCTTTTAAGTGAGTCAAGTGTGGCGGTTTAATTAAAGTTAACTGAGAGGCTCCAGCTGGGTGTGGCTGTGGAAACCAGTGTAGCCACAGACATAAAAAGAGTGAGCTCAGGAGTTCAACGGAGGAGCACTAAGGAGAGGCAGTGGCCAGAGGGGGCAAGGAGAAAGGAGTCTGGCCCATGTGACATAACTTGGACAGCGGCTGGCAATGGCCCAAGCTGGAATGTTGTCAACTGAACAAAGCTGTAAGAGATGAAGGATTGGTGTTTGTTGTATATATGTAGTGGAGAGAGTCTTGGATGCTACAAATAAACTGAATTATAGAGGAGAAAGTACTATGTGGACTGGTTCCTGGGGAGAGATCCTGTAAGGACTCAACCTGATGGGGCTCCACTCTGTTACAGTTCCTCTCCCTTTATCCCTTGCTTGTCCCTGCTCCTGTGATTGTTTTGTTTGTGATTTTGTTGGCAACTCTTTGTTTGTGCATGAATCCTCTTAAGATTGTGGTCCATTCAGTACCCGTGCCCAGGGGCACTGACAAAATGATTTCCAGGGGGAGGAGTCACATCAGGAAGGGGCGGACAAGGCAAACTCCCTTTCTGATAGGGACCCGCCCCTGCAGAACATCATGCTGTTGCATTGATCTAAAAGGAGCATAGCAATATCAACCGGGGGCATGAGAGCACCTTTGCCCCACCCGTAACTGCTTAAGGTACCACACTGCTTAAGGTACCCTGTGAATGGTACTCTGAGGGAGTGTGGCCAGGCAAAGTCCTAGGAGTGCAAGTGCATCCTCCTTTCCCTCCTTTGGCACTGATTCCTTCAATATTTTCTGCTCCCAATGGCTATGATTGGGGAGGATGAGGAGCCTGTGGTGTCAGTGCATTGGCACTGCTGAAGGACTGGGGCCAAATGGTACAATATTCCAATTGTCCCAGACTTGCTGTCTAAAATGGTGGTGCTTAAGGCTGCCCCTGTAGTTAACCGTCACCCCCTGGATCTGCTTTGGTGTGGCCACTGGTGCTCTGATAACAGCTGCACTGGCTGTACCTGTTCCAGCTTCAACAGCTCCTCAGCTCCCCTAACCAGCACCCTGCTTATCTCCTTGTAGTGCTGGCACTAAGGATGGAACTTGTGGCAAAGGCGCCAGGATTTATGGGCACTCTTGGCACTTTCTGCATTAGTATTGGCAGTGCAGTTGTGATGGTGCAACATCGACATTGTAAGATGCTGCCCTGCAATTACAGTATTAGATTTATTTGCACTGGCATTCCCCAGACATAGGATTGTATCCTATGTGCCTGTGTCTGTCCTTTCAATATTTAGGAGCTGAGTGGGACACTGCAAGTGCATTGCTTCATCCAAGAAGCCATCCATATGTTTTCCCATCATATGTCTGTCCCAAAGTCCCACAGCTGGGCTTGCTTGCTTCCTGGCCACTCCTGGCTCCCAAAAGACTCTCAATTCCACAGCCAAGGATGACACAACAGAAAAAGTCATTGCAGGGAGGATCTGGGAGAGTTCACTATGCAACCCCATTGGGCAAAGTGGGACTTCTAGTCCTTCCTGGTCACCCTGCCTCAAAAAGGACATAGAACTATCCTTTTTTGGTACCCTTTCCCATGAAGCATCCAGCACTGACTATCCAGAGGCAGGACATCATACCAGATGAACAACTGGCCAGACCTTGTTTTTCATCTGACATTTTTATCTGATTCCTAATTTCTGCATCTGAAGTGTGCCCTCTTTCTGCTTAAATAATAAATCACAGAAGACACTGACCCCTCATGGCTTAGAATGCTGTTAAATTATTGTATACCATTAAATTACCATTGTGTTCAGTTTCAGAGATCTTCCCTACTCCTGGCTCACCAGGAGGCACCAACTCCCCAATTGACGACAGTAAAGGAGGTAAGGTTCATGTGGCGAGAGCCTGGGGTCTGTGTATCAGGCTGCTGAGTGATTCTAAATCTCTGCAGGATTTGGTCTCCTTCACTGTTGACACTTAGATCATTCATGGATACATCTGTCTGCTCCTAGGAGTAATTATCTTACAATCCAGCTGATGACATTCAGCTGTATCTCTCATTTTCAACTGACCCAGGTCCTGCCGTCTCATTGCTTTCCCAGTGTTTGGAGGCCGTGGCAGATTGGATGAGGCAGAGCAGACTGAAACTGAACCTGATAAGATGGAGGTGATGGTGGTGGGGAGGGTGGGGGAGGTTCTGTCCCCCTTGTGTGTGGGGGGGAGGGCGTCCGTCCTCCTATTGCCAAGCAGGTTCGGAGTCTGGGGGTGGTGTTGGACTCGGGTCTCTCTCTGACTCGGCAGGTGGATGCGGTGGCTAAGACTGCCTTCCGCCAGCTGTATCTGGTGCGGAGGCTGTGCCCATGCATTTCCAGGACCAACCAGGCCACCCTTATCCATGCCTTCATCGCCTTGAGGCTGGACTACTGCAATGCGCTCTGTGGCGAAGCGCCAATGGGGGGTGCTATACAGCTGAGACACCCACCTCACTGTGTTTCTCCTGGTCTCTGATCAGGGGTTCCCACAGCTGGAAAAACCCCAAAAACCCTTAGTATTCCACTGCCACCACTTGGGTATAATTCAGAGGGCATTCACACTACCCAAGACATGTGAACCCCAAAAGGCATAAGCCTCACAGCTTCCCAAAAATAATCCCCTTTCCTGGCACTCTGTTCCTGGGATTTCCTCCACTGTGTTGGAGGCAGATCCCCAGAGCTACCCACAGGAGGCTTCCCTTGGTTCCCAAAGCTGTTGGCCCCTAGCCAAATAGGTAGATTTTCCCCTTCTAAGCCTTAGTAGCGAGGCTTGGCCACCCGGCCCAAAGGAGGCGTTTATTGCGCAGCCAATAACACACACACACACACACACCCAGTAGGGTAAAAAGAAAACTTAGTCTTTACTGGTACATATAACAAAAAGGAATAAAAGCATAGAATTAGGGTAATAACCCTTTGAGCGATCACTCAGTCCTGTGGGCATAGTAGCCCGTTTAGAAAGCGTCTTCCTATAACTGTAACTAGCAGTACTCACAGGGGTGCTGATCAGTTCTCCATAGGGGATGGTTTTCCTGTGGGGTCCAAGTCCTTCTTCTGGCCAGGCCAGAGTTGCTGTTAAGCCATGTGCCTCCAGACAGGGGGGTCACCAGCCTAGCAGCAGTTCAGTGAGTCCAGAGAGAGAGAGAGAGCTCCAAAATGCCTGTGCTGGTCCTTTTAAGGCATCCTTGACCTTCGTTCTCATTTGTCCCGGAGGGTCAGCTGGCTGTAACCCAGAAGCCCCTCTCCTTCTAGGATCCGCTCATCCTATGTCACCTGTCTCAGGTGTAGAGTTCCTCCCCCCCCCCATTAGGAATTCCAGGGATGAGGAAGTCCTAAACATGTGCTTGCTGTGGCCTGGGCATTGGCTGAGCCAGGCTGGCAGTTTCAGCGAAAGGGGGTCAGAGGGGGTTTGTGTTAAGGCAAGGGCATTTTACCACACGCTCTATGTGGGACTTCCCTTGTTTCTGGGTCGGAGGCTGCAGTTGGTGCAGAATGCGGTGGCCCATCTCCTTATGGGGACTGGGTGACAGGAGCACATAACACCAGTGCTCCGTGCTCTGCACTAGCTGCCTATAGCGTGCTGAGCCAGATTCAAGGTGTTAGTATTGATCTATAAAGCCCTGCACGGTCTGGGCCCCTCATACCTCAGGGACCGCCTCGTCCTCCGTGCCTCAGAGTGATCCCTTCGGCCCACTGGGGGCGCCTTCTTGGAGGTCCCCCGGATGAGACGGGGGGCTACAATAGTATTTCTCAGTGGCCGGGCCGCGACTTTGGAACTCCCTCCCGGAAGAAGCCCACCTGGCCCCAGGTCTGCTGGCATTTTGTTGAGCCTGCAGGACCTGGCTCTGTTTGTCCAGGCCTTCGGAGGGGAGGAGGGGAGGGTTGGGGATATAGGGGAGTGGGGGGGGGGGCTTGATGGGATTGTTTTAATTTATTTGATGATGGTTTTAAATATTGTTTTTATTAATTTTATTATGATTGTATTGTTGTAAGCCCTGAGATGCCGTAGGCATGAGGGGACAGCTAAAAAATACTTTAAAATAAATAAATAAATAAATCTATATAAGTGGAGACAGAGAAGGGACTGCTAAAAGAGAGCTGTAATTGGATTGTAGAGGTGTGCACCAGGGGATCATGTCATTTTCATTTTCATTTTTTTGTTTTTGTTCTTTAAAACTATCATTTTTGTTTTCATAAATATCAAATTCTCATTTTTGTTTTTGCTTTTGTTTTCGTTTTCTGTTTGTTTCAATGGAAAACACATTGTTGACTGTAACCTTTTTGTTTTTCACTATATGTGGCTGATACTTGGTGTGCTTATACCTCCAGTGTGCGATATTAAGTGTACCACATTCCAAAATGATTGGATAAAGGAATCCAATTGTAGAAGCAGTTGAAGTAATTTAGTTTGTAAAAATCTTCATATACATTCTTAGGTGTAACCTTTTTGACTCACATTTAATGTAGATGAAACTTGGCATGTTTATTCCCCTTCCCATATTTAGTATTTCTGCCACTTTTCAGAAGGATTGGATAAAGGGTCCTGTGGTATAAACAATTAACTTATAAATGTATGTCTGACTGTAACATCTTTGTAGTCCAACCAGTGTACATGAAATTTGGAAGGGATCTATATCACACTTTCATGATAATCTCTGCCACATATAAGAAAGATGTGATAAAGGGTCCCAATTTTATAAGGCTCCATAGCATATGCAGAGAAGGAACCTAGCCAGGGATTCTCTTATGTGTCACTGTGGTATAATATCGGTTTGTGATGCCAATTGGCCAGCAGAAAGGTCAACCAAATATCCTCATTCTGTGATGTGACCATCCCAACATCTCTCCCCCACATGTTACTGGGAAGTCAGAAGCATCTGTTTAGGAAAGAGCCAATAGAGATTCTCTTATGTCCTCTGTCACAGTGCTGCAGGATGTGATTGTGATGATAACTGGCCAACCTGGATGTGTAAACTATGTCTCCTGATTTCTGGGATGCTATCCACAAAATCCCAGTTATGGCCTTTCTGTGCCTGCCTGAGGGCCACCCCCTATGCCCACCTCGAAACCATCACCCATTAGTCCTGTAAACCTAGAAGCATGCAGTAATTGGCCAGTGAATGTGTATGTCAGTCTTTGGGGTTGCTCCACATCCTCCCTCCTACAGCATCTCTCCCGCTGTCATGCCAGATGCCTAACTCTGACTGTCACTGCATGTGCTAATATTTATCTGTATAAAAGTTTTCAAGGGGACAACTTCAATTGCTTATAAAATTGGGTCCCTTTATCAAATTGTCCTATAGTTTGGCAGAGATTACAGGGAAGGTATGTGATACATTCCTGCCAAATATCTTGTAAACAGGATGCAATATACAAATGTTACAGCTGGGAATGTAATTTCAAGTTAATGTCATACCATCAGGACCCTTCATCCAATCTTTCTGAGAATTTTCAGGTGTGGTAAGCTTGTGGAGGGACATGATATTCACAGGTTTCATGGACATTGGAAGGAAGATAAAGAAGTTGTAGCCATGAATGTGTATGGAACTTTTCTTAAAATCACAACATTCAATTGCTTCTAAAATTGTTTCATAAATTGGTACACATAATGCTCTCCATCGGGGGTACAAGCACCCCAAATGTTATCACAATTAAATAAGAAACAAAAAAGTTATTGCTGGAAATACATTTTTCAGTGTTTTCCCTTTATTTCAAAAACAAAATGTTTTCACTTCTATTTTTGTTATTATTTGTTGTTGTTTTCGTTATTGCAATAATGATAATGAAAATGACAATTTTTCTTATCTAGTGCGGATTAAGAGATAAGTATGGTTCTTATAAAACCCCAACCACTTGGTTTTATAAGAACCTTACTTAAATCAGTCCTCACTAATGTCCTTGTTTGGTAGATTACAATTAATTTCTGAGTCATTGGGAGTCTTTAGACATAAGAAATATTGGATGTCAAAACCCGTAACCACATGTTTGGCCATTATGTGTAAGCACCATAATAATCCCAACACCAGTTTGGCCACCCATTGAACACACAATGTGAACAGCATTGCATCACAAGGACAATTTACGTGTACTGGCTGAACACATGACCAGCACTGTGTCTAATGATATTGTGTGGAATATTAGCAGGGGAACGAGGCAGCAGCGCTTGCGTTATGAGATCGGGTGGTGAGCAAAACACCAATTTGCCCAACCAGTGTTTGTATGACACTTTGACACTGTCGATCACTCGCTCCTCTTGGACTCGCTTTACTCTTTGGGCTTCTGCGGCTCTGTCCTTGACTGGTTCTCCTCCTACCTCTCTGACCGTTCCTTTAATGTCTCCCTCCCTGAGTCGACCTCCTCCTCCCTTCCCCTTTCGGTTGGGGTCCCCCAAGGTTCTGTCCTTGGCCCTCTCCTCTTCTCTATCTACACCCTGTCCCTTGGCAAAATTATTGCCTCCCACGGATTCCAATACCATCTCTACGCTGATGACACCCAACTCTATCTCTCTACCCCCTCTCTCTCTTCATCTATCCGCTCACGCCTCGTCGACTGCCTCTCTGATATCTCCGCCTGGATGTCCCGACGTCAACTCAAGCTCAACATGGCCAAGACCGAACTCCTCATCTTTCCTCCCTCCCCTTCCTCTCCCTCTAACCTGACCATCTGCATCGATGGGGTCACCATCCATCCTGTTCTCCAAGCCCGTAGCTTGGGCTTCATCTTTGACACGCACCTCTCTTTTAAACCTTACATTGAGTCTGTGGCCAAATCCTGCCGATTCGCTCTCCACAACATTGCCCGCATCCGCCCCTTTCTCTCTATCTCCTCGGCCAAAATCCTTGTTCATGCCATGGTTATCTCTCGCCTCGACTACTGCAACCTCCTACTTGCTGGCCTCCCTCGCTCTCACCTGTCCCCCCTTATCGCAATCCAAAACTCCGCTGCCAAGGTCATTCACTCTGCCCGTCGCTTCGACCATGTGCAGCCTCTCCTCCTCTCCCTTCACTGGCTCCCCCTTCCTGAACGTATCCTGTTTAAACTCCTGGTTTTCACGTTCAAATCGCTCCACGACCAAGCTCCCCCTTACCTCTCGGACCTAATTTCCCTACGCACTCCTGCACGCGCTCTCCGCTCTTCCTCTGTCCCCTCCCTCACTCTCCCTCGTTTCTCCTGCTCGCCTAACCGCCTTCGACCCTTCTCCCTCGCTGCCCCTCATGCCTGGAACTCCCTCCCTGCCCACATCTGCCTTGCCTCCTCCCTCTGCTCCTTCAAATCCCTCCTCAAAACCCACCTTTTCCTTGCTGTCTTTCCCAATGCCTGCTAGTCTTTCCCCTTACTCTTACTGTCGGCCCTCCTCTGCTGACTGCTGCCACCACCCTCTCTGTAAACCAAGCCAAGCACATGCACCTGAGACTTCGCATCCACCTGAATGTTTGTTTGTCTTCTCCCCTGTCTCTCCCACTGTACCCGCTCCCTGTCTCCCCCCCCCTTTTTGTCTTTTAGATTGTAAGCCACAGGCAGGGACCACGTCTAATTCTATGTTCTGTACAGCACCAGGCTACACGACTTGCACTATATAAATGTTTATAATAATAATAATAATAATAATATCAAGGTCAAAACACACATTCAAACACCAGTTGATGTTATGTCAAAAGACACCCATTGGCCCTTTTCACACAGACACTCTAACACTGATAAAATGGGTGCTACATTTTATTATACATGTTGTAGGGCTGAAGGAGTGCACTATGGGTACCCAGAAAAATGTATAATAAAATATAACACCCATTTTATCAATGTTAGAATGTCTGCGTGAAAAGGGCCATTAGTCCACAGTACGTTGTCCATCTAAAAGACATAGCTATGTTAGTACGGACTAACAAACACCATACTTATTATTAATTAATTATTATTATTATTATTATTATTATTATAAGCTTTTATATAGCACCAGCGATGTACCTGGTGCTTTACAGAGAATAAGATAGACACCGTCCCTGCCCAAGAGCTTACAATCTAAAGACAAGGGGAGGGGAGACAGGGAAGGGGGAACAGAGGGACAGACAAGGGATGCAACATTCATGGGGATGCAAGAACTCAGGTACATGTTCTTGGCTTGGTTACAGTACATTGGGAGTGTGCAGATAACAGGTGGGGGATAATCCTGGGTGGGGATGATTAGCAGGAGTTAGGAATGGCAGAGCGAAAGAGGTGGGTTTTGAGGAGGGACTTGAAGGTACGAAGGGAGGGGGAAAGGTGGATGCGGGCAGGGAGGGAGTTCCAGGCATGCGAGGCAGCGAGGGATAAGCGACGAAGGTGGTTGGGGGAGCAGGGGAAGCGTGGGAGGGTGAGGGAGGGGATGGAAGAGGAGCAGAGTGTTCGAACAGGGGTTTGGAGAGAGATCAGGGCAGAGAGGTGGGGGGAGCGAGGTTGTGAAGGGCTTTGTAGGTGAAGACGAGGAACTTGTGCAGAATACGCTCAGGAAGGGGGAGCCAGTGGAGAGAGGAGAGGAGAGGCTGCACATGGTCAAAGCGATGGGCTAGGTGGATGATCCTGGCAGCAGAGTTTTGAACAGAGATGAGGGAAGCAAGGTGAAAGTGGGGAAGGCCAGTGAGGAGGAGGTTACAATAGTCAAGGTATGAGATGACTAGGACGTGGATGAGAGTTTTGGCAGAGGAGACAGACAGAAAAGGGCTGATCTTGGCAATGTTGTGGATGGAGAAGCGGCAGGATTTGGCCACGGAGTCAACGTAGGGTTTGAAGGTAAGGTGCGAGTCGAAGATGAAGCCCAAGCTATGGGCTTGGGGGACAGGGAGGATGGAAACCCCATCAATGGCAATTGATTTGACAGGGAAGAGGGAGAGGAAGGATTGGGAGAGAAGATCAGGAGTTCAGTTTTTGCCATGTTCACTTCAGTGAAAAGTGTGTGTAATTATAAGTTTACTCACACCATGCCATGGCACAGGGTGGAAAGAACACAATAGTGAGGATATTCTGAACAGGAACGCAAGGTGTCCACACTACAGGGAATCCCAAAACAAATGATGCAACCCTGCCTATATTCACAACAGAGTCCACATCCCTGCTGCAGTGGTTATAAAGCTAGAACTGGGGAAACTTTCTTCCTAGCAAACACTGGTATTTTTCCTTTCCTGATGTGTCCCCTTCTCTCCACCCCTCCTACAGAGTGCCCCATTCTGTGGACATTTTACAAAGGGAGATGCTACTTCTTTTCTGCCCAACAAAAAACATGGGCTGACAGCCGAAAGCACTGCGTTGACTCAGGCTCTGACTTAGTGATTATCAACAGCAGAGAGGAACTGGTGAGAGCTGTTACAATAACAACATACAATTTTGTGTGATACTGTTTTCTTCCAACTCATCCCCAGCCTGACTTCCTCCAGCTGCCTGATCTCCCACCTCTCTCCCTTTATCCTCAAATTGCCTTAGAATAATTTCCCCAGCTTTCTAAATAATGCTTTCCTGAATCTCCTTTAAGTTGAATTCATGATCCTTCTAGTGCTGTGGAATGGGTTCCTATTCCTGTGAACACACAGATAGTTTTTCATCACCTAAAAACCTGCGCTGAATTTTAATATCCACACCAAATATCATATCTAATTATTTTTCCCACTTTGAATCAGGTCCAATGATGTGGATAAGAACTGCTATTTGTTACCAACTTCATTTTATGTTATTTCAGCCATTTCGGTATTTTGGTTAATTTATTTGTGTGCCTGACAAAGTGAATAATATTCAAGAATACATGGATGCCTATTTATTTCAGTTGTCTTGTGATTTTATCATTTTCCAGAGGCAATGTGAGACCTACTTATTTGACAAGGCGTTTAGTGGGCTGGATAGGGTTTGGGGGTGGGGGTGGTTTTATCTTGAATTTTATATAGTTTTATTGTTTTTTATTCCTTTGGGGGGGTAAGTTTTATGTTGTAAGTCACCCTGACCCTTTGGAGAATGGTGAGATTAAAATCCTAATAAATAATTTCCCTGTAGAGTGAGTCCCAGGGCTGGTCTTTCTTCATCCCAATGGTAAGGGAAGAGAAAAGAAAACTGCAGAAGTTGAGCTACCCTCAGGAAGGGCACAGTCATACTCCCAGAATAGGGGCTGGCTAGAGCTGAAATGAGTAGCCACAAAAATGGTTATACCTGTCAAATATCCGTTACCCAAATTGACTTGAAAATTTTGGGTACCAACCGTAACGCAATTTTTACCAAATTTAGGTACCCAATGTCCCAGAATGTTGATTTCTGGTCCCGAAATATCGACTTCCAGTCCCAATTATTTTGGTTTTCTGTCTTGATTTACTGTTTGGTAATTGGAAAATCCAAAAATTGGTCCCAAAAATTACAGGGTATCTAGCCGGCAAATGAGCTACCCATTTCATCTCTAGTGCTGGCAGCTGCCAGAGTCTGCACCCTGTTGACTAGCTTATCAGGCTGTGATTTTGTACTACTTTTTGTGAGAATTTCTCCCAGTGAAAATTTCACAAAAGTTGCTGTGATCTCAGAAGCAGAGAATTCACAGGACCTTGATCATCAGTGTAGAGATGCTAATTTTTGCCTACAACTTTGCCTGCCAAAAATTTGGATCAGCTCTATTCATATCTGGAAGGTGGATTTCTTTTCCTTGCTTGTCACTGATACTTTCATTGAATGTTTCCTTCTCAGGCATTCCTCTTTAACCACACACAAAACGAAGTTTATTTTATTGGGCTGACTGACCAGGATGCTGAAGGCAAATGGAAATGGATTGACAACACAGCACTTAACATCAACATGTAGGTTTATTCTTGATGAGAACCCTATTATTTTATACCACTGAAAGTCTGATCTTCCCCTTTCCCAATCCCTATTGAAGTAAATGGTCTCTGTGCTGGTGGAACACGCGCATTGCAGAAGCCTTACTATTAGGTATTTCCTATGCTGTTGCTGCAAGCAGATAGTGGTGAAAGGGGAAAGAGCACATACTTAGATTTTACCAAGGAAAAAATGAGGTTAAAGGGGAGGTCTTTACTTTTGAAGATAAGCAAGGTTAATGTGGGGAGGAAGATTCCTACGCTGGGGACTGTTATCTGTAAAAGAATAGTAATTACTGATTATTACCTCTCTACCCCTGTTTCCCAGAAGTCATCATTTCTTCCTGATTCTGCTTAACAAGGGAAACAAGGAACAAAATGAGTCCCCCCCCCTCCAAATTTGTCATCCCTAATGATAGTTATATATCACTTCATTATAATGCAGCAGCAAAATGCATTGTCAGTGTTGTTTAGAAGTCCTTTTTAAAAAATGGAAATTCCACCGAAAAAACCTTTTCAGTATTAGGACAAGAATTAAGATGCAGACCATTTCAGACAAGGAAATAAAACCATGGAAATTGAACTATAAGGTGCACACCTTAACTTAAATGCAGTATGTACACAGTAAACACGTTGTACACTGTCAGGTATTGTACTTGCTTACAAGTTCGCCACAATGCACACACAGTTTGCCTTACTCTTTCACACAAAATCCTCTTCTTCTACAGGATATGGAAACACCAAAACTGGGGACAGAAGAGGGTGACCTACACCTTAATTCCCATGCAATATGTTAGATATTACACACTGTCAGTTTTTCTTCTTATTTACCCACTAGTTATCACTAGGAATGGGCGAACAAATCGCGGTTCAGGTTCGTCCGTTTGGTTCGGCCGCGTTCGGTTCATCCGTTTGGTTGGGCAGTTCGGTTAGTTCGCCGGGTTCGGTCATTCAGTTCGGCCATTTGGTTCGGCCATTTGGCCGTTCGGAAAATGTTGTTATGGGTGTTTTTGTTGTTTTTTATATGGTTTTTTGTTTTTTTTTATTGGGTTTCATATGGTTTTCTTTTGTTTTTTATTTAGTTTTTTAGTTTTTATATGGTTTTTAAAATTTATTTATTTTATCTAATATTATATCTATCTATCTACACTAAATCTAATTGCTATTAACTATTCTAAATGCTATGAACTAAATGGATTATCTAATAAGTACACAGGCCTACTCCTACAAACACTAAAACTAAATCACTAACACTATCTCTATCACTAAGCTA
>QEPC01009940.1:320260-335880 GCA_003113815.1 Sphenodon punctatus | reverse complement strand
TTTAAACCTTACATTGAGTCTGTGGCCAAATCCTGCTGATTCGCTCTCCACAACATTGTCCGCATCCGCCCCTTTCTCTCTATCTCCTCGGCCAAAATCCTTGTTCATGCCATGGTTATCTCTTGCCTCAACTACTGCAACCTCCTACTTGCTGGCCTCCCTTGCTCTCACCTGTCCCCCCTTATCGCAATTCAAAACGCCGTTGCCAAGGTCATTCACTCTGCCCGTCGCTTCGACCATGTGCAGTCTCTCCTCTTCTCTTACCTCTCGGACCTAATTTCCCTACACACTCCTGCATGCGCTCTCCGCTCTTCCTCTGTCCCCTCCCTCACTCTCCCTCATATCTCCTGCTCTCCTAACCGCCTTCGACCCTTCTCCCTCGCTGCCCCTCATGCCTGGAACTCCCTCCCTGCCCACATCTGCCTTGCCTCCTCCCTCTGCTCCTTCAAATCCCTCCTCAAAACCCACCTTTTTCTTGCTGTCTTTCCCAATGCCTGCTAGTCTTTCCCCTTACTCTTACTGTCGGCCCTCCTCTGCTGACTGCTGCCACCACCCTCTCTGTAAACCAAGCCAAGCACATGCACCTGAGACTTCGCATCCACCTGAATGTTTGTTTGTCTTCTCCCCTGTCTCTCCCACTGTACCCGCTCCCTGTCTCCCCCCCCCTTTTTGTCTTTTAGATTGTAAGCCACAGGCAGGGACCACGTCTAATTCTATGTTCTGTACAGCACCAGGCTACACGACTTGCACTATATAAATGTTTATAATAATAATAATAATAATAATAATAATATCAAGGTCAAAACACACATTCAAACACCAGTTGATGTTATGTCAAAAGACACCCATTGGCCCTTTTCACACAGACACTCTAACACTGATAAAATGGGTGCTACATTTTATTATACATGTTGTAGGGCTGAAGGAGTGCACTATGGGTACCAAGAAAAATGTATAATAAAATATAACACCCATTTTATCAATGTTAGAATGTCTGCGTGAAAAGGGCCATTAGTCCACAGTACGTTGTCCATCTAAAAGACATAGCTATGTTAGTACGGACTAACAAACACCATACTTATTATTAATTAATTATTATTATTATTATTATTATTATTATTATAAGCTTTTATATAGCACCAGCGATGTACCTGGTGCTTTACAGAGAATAAGATAGACACCGTCCCTGCCCAAGAGCTTACAATCTAAAGACAAGGGGAGGGGAGACAGGGAAGGGGGAACAGAGGGACAGACAAGGGATGCAACATTCATGGGGATGCAAGAACTCAGGTACATGTTCTTGGCTTGGTTACAGTACATTGGGAGTGTGCAGATAACAGGTGGGGGATAATCCTGGGTGGGGATGATTAGCAGGAGTTAGGAATGGCAGAGCGAAAGAGGTGGGTTTTGAGGAGGGACTTGAAGGTACGAAGGGAGGGGGAAAGGTGGATGCGGGCAGGGAGGGAGTTCCAGGCATGCGAGGCAGCGAGGGATAAGCGACGAAGGTGGTTGGGGGAGCAGGGGAAGCGTGGGAGGGTGAGGGAGGGGATGGAAGAGGAGCAGAGTGTTCGAACAGGGGTTTGGAGAGAGATCAGGGCAGAGAGGTGGGGGGAGCGAGGTTGTGAAGGGCTTTGTAGGTGAAGACGAGGAACTTGTGCAGAATACGCTCAGGAAGGGGGAGCCAGTGGAGAGAGGAGAGGAGAGGCTGCACATGGTCAAAGCGATGGGCTAGGTGGATGATCCTGGCAGCAGAGTTTTGAACAGAGATGAGGGAAGCAAGGTGAAAGTGGGGAAGGCCAGTGAGGAGGAGGTTACAATAGTCAAGGTATGAGATGACTAGGACGTGGATGAGAGTTTTGGCAGAGGAGACAGACAGAAAAGGGCTGATCTTGGCAATGTTGTGGATGGAGAAGCGGCAGGATTTGGCCACGGAGTCAACGTAGGGTTTGAAGGTAAGGTGCGAGTCGAAGATGAAGCCCAAGCTATGGGCTTGGGGGACAGGGAGGATGGAAACCCCATCAATGGCAATTGATTTGACAGGGAAGAGGGAGAGGAAGGATTGGGAGAGAAGATCAGGAGTTCAGTTTTTGCCATGTTCACTTCAGTGAAAAGTGTGTGTAATTATAAGTTTACTCACACCATGCCATGGCACAGGGTGGAAAGAACACAATAGTGAGGATATTCTGAACAGGAACGCAAGGTGTCCACACTACAGGGAATCCCAAAACAAATGATGCAACCCTGCCTATATTCACAACAGAGTCCACATCCCTGCTGCAGTGGTTATAAAGCTAGAACTGGGGAAACTTTCTTCCTAGCAAACACTGGTATTTTTCCTTTCCTGATGTGTCCCCTTCTCTCCACCCCTCCTACAGAGTGCCCCATTCTGTGGACATTTTACAAAGGGAGATGCTACTTCTTTTCTGCCCAACAAAAAACATGGGCTGACAGCCGAAAGCACTGCGTTGACTCAGGCTCTGACTTAGTGATTATCAACAGCAGAGAGGAACTGGTGAGAGCTGTTACAATAACAACATACAATTTTGTGTGATACTGTTTTCTTCCAACTCATCCCCAGCCTGACTTCCTCCAGCTGCCTGATCTCCCACCTCTCTCCCTTTATCCTCAAATTGCCGTAGAATAATTTCCCCAGCTTTCTAAATAATGCTTTCCTGAATCTCCTTTAAGTTGAATTCATGATCCTTCTAGTGCTGTGGAATGGGTTCCTATTCCTGTGAACACACAGATAGTTTTTCATCACCTAAAAACCTGCGCTGAATTTTAATATCCACACCAAATATCATATCTAATTATTTTTCCCACTTTGAATCAGGTCCAATGATGTGGATAAGAACTGCTATTTGTTACCAACTTCATTTTATGTTATTTCAGCCATTTCGGTATTTTGGTTAATTTATTTGTGTGCCTGACAAAGTGAATAATATTCAAGAATACATGGATGCCTATTTATTTCAGTTGTCTTGTGATTTTATCATTTTCCAGAGGCAATGTGAGACCTACTTATTTGACAAGGCGTTTAGTGGGCTGGATAGGGTTTGGGGGTGGGGGTGGTTTTATCTTGAATTTTATATAGTTTTATTGTTTTTTATTCCTTTGGGGGGGTAAGTTTTATGTTGTAAGTCACCCTGACCCTTTGGAGAATGGTGAGATTAAAATCCTAATAAATAATTTCCCTGTAGAGTGAGTCCCAGGGCTGGTCTTTCTTCATCCCAATGGTAAGGGAAGAGAAAAGAAAACTGCAGAAGTTGAGCTACCCTCAGGAAGGGCACAGTCATACTCCCAGAATAGGGGCTGGCTAGAGCTGAAATGAGTAGCCACAAAAATGGTTATACCTGTCAAATATCCGTTACCCAAATTGACTTGAAAATTTTGGGTACCAACCGTAACGCAATTTTTACCAAATTTAGGTACCCAATGTCCCAGAATGTTGATTTCTGGTCCCGAAATATCGACTTCCAGTCCCAATTATTTTGGTTTTCTGTCTTGATTTACTGTTTGGTAATTGGAAAATCCAAAAATTGGTCCCAAAAATTACAGGGTATCTAGCCGGCAAATGAGCTACCCATTTCATCTCTAGTGCTGGCAGCTGCCAGAGTCTGCACCCTGTTGACTAGCTTATCAGGCTGTGATTTTGTACTACTTTTTGTGAGAATTTCTCCCAGTGAAAATTTCACAAAAGTTGCTGTGATCTCAGAAGCAGAGAATTCACAGGACCTTGATCATCAGTGTAGAGATGCTAATTTTTGCCTACAACTTTGCCTGCCAAAAATTTGGATCAGCTCTATTCATATCTGGAAGGTGGATTTCTTTTCCTTGCTTGTCACTGATACTTTCATTGAATGTTTCCTTCTCAGGCATTCCTCTTTAACCACACACAAAACGAAGTTTATTTTATTGGGCTGACTGACCAGGATGCTGAAGGCAAATGGAAATGGATTGACAACACAGCACTTAACATCAACATGTAGGTTTATTCTTGATGAGAACCCTATTATTTTATACCACTGAAAGTCTGATCTTCCCCTTTCCCAATCCCTATTGAAGTAAATGGTCTCTGTGCTGGTGGAACACGCGCATTGCAGAAGCCTTACTATTAGGTATTTCCTATGCTGTTGCTGCAAGCAGATAGTGGTGAAAGGGGAAAGAGCACATACTTAGATTTTACCAAGGAAAAAATGAGGTTAAAGGGGAGGTCTTTACTTTTGAAGATAAGCAAGGTTAATGTGGGGAGGAAGATTCCTACGCTGGGGACTGTGATCTGTAAAAGAATAGTAATTACTGATTATTACCTCTCTACCCCTGTTTCCCAGAAGTCATCATTTCTTCCTGATTCTGCTTAACAAGGGAAACAAGGAACAAAATGAGTCCCCCCCCCTCCAAATTTGTCATCCCTAATGATAGTTATATATCACTTCATTATAATGCAGCAGCAAAATGCATTGTCAGTGTTGTTTAGAAGTCCTTTTTAAAAAATGGAAATTCCACCGAAAAAACCTTTTCAGTATTAGGACAAGAATTAAGATGCAGACCATTTCAGACAAGGAAATAAAACCATGGAAATTGAACTATAAGGTGCACACCTTAACTTAAATGCAGTATGTACACAGTAAACACGTTGTACACTGTCAGGTATTGTACTTGCTTACAAGTTCGCCACAATGCACACACAGTTTGCCTTACTCTTTCACACAAAATCCTCTTCTTCTACAGGATATGGAAACACCAAAACTGGGGACAGAAGAGGGTGACCTACACCTTAATTCCCATGCAATATGTTAGATATTACACACTGTCAGTTTTTCTTCTTATTTACCCACTAGTTATCACTAGGAATGGGCGAACAAATCGCGGTTCAGGTTCGTCCGTTTGGTTCGGCCGCGTTCGGTTCATCCGTTTGGTTGGGCAGTTCGGTTAGTTCGCCGGGTTCGGTCATTCAGTTCGGCCATTTGGTTCGGCCATTTGGCCGTTCGGAAAATGTTGTTATGGGTGTTTTTGTTGTTTTTTATATGGTTTTTTGTTTTTTTTTATTGGGTTTCATATGGTTTTCTTTTGTTTTTTATTTAGTTTTTTGGTTTTTATATGGTTTTTAAAATTTATTTATTTTATCTAATATTATATCTATCTATCTACACTAAATCTAATTGCTATTAACTATTCTAAATGCTATGAACTAAATGGATTATCTAATAAGTACACAGGCCTACTCCTACAAACACTAAAACTAAATCACTAACGCTATCTCTATCACTAAGCTAGCTCCTACAACTACTATCCCTAACCTATCTATCTATCTCTCTATATCTATATCTCTCTATCTCTCTCTATATGGGATGGGGGGGGAATCACAAACACAAGGTTTCAGTTTAAGGTTTAAGTTTCATTTCAGTACAAAACTGAAATGAAACTTAAAGCAATCTAATAATCCTACTCAACGCCTGCTGTTCAGGAACAGTGACTAGCTCAGAAGGTGTTGGGAAGGGGGGAGGCAGATAGTTTCATTTCTTGCAAGCCTCTCCACCCCTGGTGCCTGGAAGTCTGCTCCTGACTAGTACTACCCCTCCTGTCACGTTTGACCTTACAGTGAACCTTTTTTTGCCACCCGAACTCACAAAAACGCGATCTGAACTGACTGAACTGTTCAGTCATTTCGACGTTTGGAATTGATTCAGTTCGGCCAGTTCGGTTCGGAAGTTCGGTTCGGTTGTCCAAACAGGTCGAGTTCGGGCCGAACTCTGCACTTCTGAACCGCGTTCGTCCATCCCTAGTTATCGCTTTGGGTTGAAATTTTCATTTGGAGTAGGGTGACATTTTCATTGGTAGAAGACAAGTCAGGGTGCTCTGCTCCTTCTTTCAATTTCTATGTTTTTATCTGCTTGTCTGAAATTGTCTGCACCTTATTTCTCTCCTAACCCTGATTTTACCTCTCTACCCCTGTTTCCCAGAAGTCATAATTTCTTCCTGATTTTGAGTTCCTCTCACACTTACTATTTGGTATTTGAGCTCCCTCTACTGACATTTCCCTGCAATTTCCCAAGTGGGAAGGTTAGGGGATGGGAAGAACTATTTAAACCATGCTTCCCTTTTCTTGTTGGTACAGAGATGGATGGAGGGAGGCAGTTACTTCAAATAAACTCATCTGAAATAACCTCCTTGCTTGTGAGAATAAGCCCACAGTATGTGTCTTCCTCATGCTCAGACGCATGATGGCAGTGCATATGTGCACACTTAGGCATGAGGGTGTGACAATACATAGTGGGTACAATAGCACACTAACCTTGTCCCTGAAAATCATACCTCTCAACAGTCCCTATTTTAGCAGGTCAGTCCTTCTTGGTTGCCTCCCAGGTAGGACTGAAATGGCAAGCCACTGAGGTAGCTACCGTAATGAGTGGCATGGCGCAATAGAGACGTTAATTCAGCTACTTCTGCCATTCTGCTACTTCCACCATTCTTCTACTTTCATTCTGCTACTTCCACCAGCTGCAAAAATAGCAGAACAATATTTGTTCCAGCAGTGTCAATCTTCTGCAATTTCCGCCGGCACTGCGAAGTAGCAGAACAATGTTTGTTCTGACAGTTTCTGAGATTGTTCCAACAGTTTCTGAATTAGCGGAATGCCGGCAGAATTAGTGAAATGCCATCAGAAAAGCTGCCGAAAGTCGCAGGCTATTCCAAAATGGTGGAATGAAATAGTGGAGCATAAAAAGGAATTGCCACTTCAGCCCTACTCCCAGGAAAAGCACTTGAGAGGAAAATGTGGAGATGATGGAATGACAAGAAACTAAATAGAATGAGATGCATGATAGGGTGATTTCAGACGTGACGGGGTGCTAGCCGCCCCGGCACGGAATCACCGCGAGGATTCCCCACCAGGATCACACCGGCACGTCCAACAGATGTGCTGGCTGATCCCAGTGGGGAACTGGGGAGGGGGCAGGGCCACGCGGTGCAACATGTGGCCACACGCCCCCCCATGCTCCCTCACCACCCTCTGGGGAGACGGGCGGGCGCCACGGCCAATGCGACTGTAGTGCCCGCCCAAACTGACCACAGCCTGGAATCCCATTGTGGATTCCGGGCCATGGTAGTCTTTCAGACGGGACAGGCCCCTTCTTCATGGTGGGGAATCGCACTCACCATGTGATCGGAGCTGGCCCCGCCGGTTCCACCGATAGCGTGGTGAATGTGATTCCCCGCCGTGATTGACGGGTGTCAATCCGTTCCCCCTTCAGACGCGACGAGACCTTTCATGCCTGGTGGGAATCAACCATGGTTGAGCGTGATCTTGTCACGTCTGAAAATACTCATAGCTTCTATTCCTCTTTACACACTTGAAATGCTTGGAGGTGTGCACACATGCATGTGTGAGCTCATGAGGAGGTGGAGTTTATTTGTTGAGGGGACAAGGCTTGTCCCTTTTTGATCATTTCAAATTTTGGAAGGTGTGTCAGAAATTATACTGGAGATTAGAGCTGTACACAGGGTCAAGTATTTGCATAAGTGGTTTTAGTATTTGAATTTGTATCTGTGTGTCTTTTTGTATGGATTTGTGGAGTAGGAGTTCAGAGCCTCTGCCGGTTTGACACGCCTATAAGATAAATGCAGTTAAACTGCTGGTGATCTGCTATCAGTTTCAAATTGTTAACTAAACAATATATAACTTAAAATATTTGATAGGAAAAGCATATAATTAAGAAATGGAGATGATCACACATAATAATAAACCATCCACAAGTGCTGACACTACCACTACCAGCCTCTGACTGCTTTGCAATGGAAGGGGAAGGGTTGCCAGCTCTCTCCCAGAGACGAAAACTGGACATTGTTCATTTGCAAAAATGTTCATGTGTTTATGCAAATTTGAAATAACCACTTGCCTGAAATTGAGTCAAGGCCAATGAAAAAACTAGTGGCATTGGCGGATGTAAGGCAGATGGAACACCATAGGCTAAAATGCCATCGCTCCACAGAATGCTAATAAACACGCACTACACCTCTGCAGAACAGGACAATGAAGGCACTCCGCCATCATTCAAGTCAGTGTCTCAGCCAGCTACTGGTGGGACTAATCCTAAGCCACACATGATGAGTGCATATGGGGTCATGCACAACCTGCACGCACCCTCATTACAGGGACTTTGGTGTGTGTGCAAGCTGCGTGGAAACCACTTGGGATCTGCATGTGCACCTTGCGTACAGTGAACATAGGTGTTCTGGGTTGCACTCGTTGACTATAGTGGGAGGATTTTATTCCATCACTTCAGAACACTATATAATTGGCACGATAGCTCCACAGAACTTTATGGAACACACACACACACACACACCAGCTTCACAGGACTCAATAGGCCAAAGCTCCATTAAATAGATACTTCCATTCCAGAGACTTCCATAGAATAGACACCAGAGATTCATAGAGATTCATAGAACAGACATGCACAAAATGGCTGCCGGACCATTCTGCGCATGTGAAACCCTTTCCAAAATGGCAGCAGCAGCATTGTCATGGTTTTGGAAAAAGGCAACCAGTCTGTGAATGTGCAAATGGCCACTGTGCATGTTCAGACTGGCTGACTTTTTCCAAAATAGCAACAACACTGCCGCCACCATTTTGGAAAATGGTGCATATGTGCAGGACGATACAACAGCCAATTCTTTTCCACATGTGCAGTAATTTTAAAATTTATTTTAGAACCAGACCGAAACAGGCCTGTTGTGCTATTCTGGCTCGGATCTTGGATCCCACCAGTATGCTGATGACACCCAACTCTACCTTTCATTTTCATCTGACCCAGAGGAAAGCCCTGTATGACATGGGCCCCACCTACCTGCGGGACTGTCTTATTCCTCATGTCCTGGATTAGCCCCTGTGGTCTGCTGAGAGCACCCTCTTGGAGATCTCTTGGGTGCCTCAGTTGGCAACGGCTCAGAGGGTGTTCTCGGTGGCCGCACCAAGGCTGTGGAACTCTCTCCCGGTGGAGATTTGCTTCTCTCCAGATTTCCCCTCCTTCTGTAGACAATGTAAGACTTGACTGTTTCACCAGACATTTGGTGAGGGGGATCAGTAGTGGGTGGGGTTTGGGGGGGTGGGTGGTATTTATACTTTTCAGGTCACAGCAATATGATAGATTTTATGCTTGTTTTTATATTATAATGTATTCATATTAAATCTCAATTTTTATAATAGATTTTATTATTGTTGTTTGCCACCCCGAGTTGCCATTGGATAGGAGGAGGCAGGGTATAAATTCTGCAATAAATAAATAAATAAATAAATAACGGCCTGTTTCAGGCCATTACAGATTAATCTGAATCTGAACTTCCCACCCCTAGTATTTAAGTGGAGCCTGACGATGATGGGGTCTTTGTGTGTGTTTAGGAAAGGGGTGAGGACCTCGGGTGCAAGGTCAAGTGCGACCCATGGATAACTTTATTTGGCCCATTTCCAGTTCCTGGATCTGGCCTCTCGATCCGGTTCCTACCAACAAGCACTGAAAGAGTGAACTCAGGGGAGAGAGTGGAGATGAGAGCATGAATACAAGGAGAGGGGGCAGATTCATGGCAGAGATCCATGTTCTGGATTCTCCCTTTCCTTTCCCCATCCTTAGTGCACCTCTTAAGCACCCTTATCTTCAATTTCTATCTCTGCTCCCCCTTCAGCACCTCCACCCCTAACCACAGCACTGTGCCCTCTCTTCTCCCCTGCCTTCCTCCCCTCAGCAACCTGGATCTTCTCCTCACCCCAAGCACCCCAAGTGCTCCTGCACCTGCCACCCTCATCCCCCATGCTTTCCACACCAAGAAAGGGTTTGAGGGAGAGGAGGAATGAAGCTAGGGTGGGGGGGCTGGTTTAGTTAGGGGGTGTCTTTAGACATAACAAAGATTGGGTGTCAAAACCTCTAAGCATGTGTTTGGCCATTGTGTGTAAGCACCATAACAATCCCAACACCAGTTTGGCCACCCACTGAACACGCAATGTGACACAGAACACCATTGCATCATAAGGACAATTTGCATCTTCTGCCTGAACACATGACCAACCTTGTGTCTAATGATTTCATGTGGCATGTTAGCAGGTACAACATGGGGAATGAGGTGGCAGCGCTTGTGTGCTGAGAGCAGGTGGCGAGCAAAACATCGATTTGCCCCTAGATGGACTGTGTTTCTAAGCAACGTCACATGGTAAACGTAGGGCCAAACTGGTGTTTATATCAAGGTCAAAATACACATTCATAAACCCATTGACGTTATGTCTAAAGACACCCAGTGAGTATGGGTGCTGAGGGGGGAGCAGAGGGGGTAGCGGCTGTGGGAAGGGGGTGCTGAGCACAGACGGTGGGGTCCTGAGGGGAGGGCAGGAGTGCTGGGGGGAGCAGAGAGGATGTGTTGGGGGAGGGGTGTGAGGGGGAATTACAGAGAGTGGGGGTCCTGGGTCAGGGGCACCGAGGTGCAGGGTACAGGCTGCTGTGAGGTGGGGGTGGGAATGGAGAACAGATGGTGGAGTTTGGAAAGGAGTATGAACGGTCTGGGGAGGGCTACCATGGGGGGAGATTCCATTGGGCTTGGGGAGGGCACAGGGCTCCCACAAACTCACCATTCATCCCTGGGCAGATCCAGGCTGTGCTGGCCGGCTTGGAGGCTGCAGGTTAGAGATGGAAGGCAGACTGCAGCAGCCCTTGCAGGAGGGGAGGGGTCAGTGCAGGCTCCCTGAACAGAGAGGCAGGGAGCCTAAAATCCAAGCTGCATATTAACATGCAGAGTACGGGGTTCATATTGGGACCCCTGAACCCCTGATTTAGGGGCATAATTGGGTTTACTTGAAATCTGAGGACACAGCCCTAGTGGAGAAGACCTTTCCACGTTCATTGGTCCACCACCTCTGCTGAGGTTGCAGGATGGAGAACTAGTGGCTGGAAGACACAGAGTTTGGAAAGCCTTATGAACCATTGAGATCTGTGTAAGTGTTTGTGCCAGAGCACCAGCGCTGAACAGTGGAATACCCCTGTCTCCAAGCCCACCCAGACCTGGATGATTATGCCCTCTCTCTTTCCTCGGGATGCCAACTGCCCACTCCAAAAGGGCCTGGGAGTCCTCTGCATAGCACAAAGTTTGGGGGAGTGGGAGAGAGCTTACTCAGACAGAGAGTTCAGTGTGAATGGTGAGTGGAAACAGTTCTTGCTAATGGAATCTGTTTGAAAATAAGGATGGGAATCGGAAATCGCCGATCTCTGACTAAGGCCCTTTTCACACAGACACTCTAACACTGATAAAATGGGTGTTACAATGTATTCTACATGTTGCAGGGCTGCATGTGTGCTCTATGGGTGCCCTGCAACATGTATAATAATATGTAACACCCATTTTATCAGAGTTAGAGTGTCTATGTGAAAAGGGCCCATCATGCAGCTTTCCTGGGAGAACAAAACAGGAACATCAATAAGTATCAGATGTGGGAGGGAGAGCACTCCTCTGTGTGGGGGAGGGGGGAGTGCAGGATGTTTAGGGAAAGGGGTTTCCCAGAGGAAAAGGAGGCAATGATGGGAAACATCTCATTTAGTCAAAGCAAGAAATAATACTCTGTCTCTGTGTAAGAGGAGAGAAAGCTGGGCATTCAAAGGAATGTGTTGCTTAAAAAAAGGAAATAAGAGGCGAGGAAGCTGAGTATGAGATTCAAAGGAATGTGTGAGTGAGGGAGTTATGAGGTGAGTTGATTAAAAAAGGGAAATAATTGATGTTTTAGGAGGGAAATTAAAATTAGGGCTGAAGTGAATAACCATTTTGAATTCAAAATTCAACGACTTTGATGTTTTGTTTGTATGTGTGTATGTTTTGACAAAGCAGATATCAAGTGTTATTCACTTTCTGCTTTGTTTGCAGAAATGAACATTTATTAATACAGCTCCCTCTCTTTGGTGACTTCAGTAACTTTGTTTGGTGACATCATTTCAGTTACTGCTCTTTGGTTCAATTACTACATTTATTTCACTTTGGTTACTGCATTTGTTTGATAACTTTGTTTTGGTACTCTCATTACGGTAGAACCAATACTCCCTGCCTTATCTAACAACATCTTTTATCCAGCCAAATAACATGTCCTCCTAACTATTCCCCTGTGGCTCTGGTTTGGTTTATTAGCGTAGCCATAGGCCATTGCTTTAACAACATCATAAATATATATAAAAATCATAATATCATAAAAATACACTATAAAATTTAGTAAAACAACAAATAAGCAGTAATATAACTTCCCTATTTTATTATGGCATAATCACCCTCAGTATAACGTTCTATAAATAAAATAACGGTTAACATCAACCCATAGGGCCTGATACGAAAGATCTGCATGGGACATCAACAGCCATAAGTTCATCTAGGATCGAGGCCCCTTTAGAAGGAAATCCCGGCTTTTTACCTAGAACATGTTTAGCCAGCCCAGGGCTCAGCACTATTGGGCATTGGGACTGAGCCAATTGAGAGGTGGGCGCAGAAGCTTTTGTAGATAAATCTACCCGGGATAATAAGGAACCAACAATTTGAGTCCTAGGGTGGTCCTGTGAAGCTAACACCAATAGTGGGGGCTTACCAGGACCATCCCTAACATGGGCCTTGGGAGAAGTGTAAACCAATGCAGATGGAGACTTACAAGAACTATCCCAAACATGGGCCCTGGGGCAGGAATGAACCAATTTGGGTGGAGACAAATCCACAGTAACTATTGGCCTACCAGTCAAAGGCAAAGTAGCTGTGGCAACAAATGCTTCATTCTGAGTTGGAACTTCAGGTATATTAGCATCTGTAGTGACTAAAGGAACACCTACCTGCCTCCTTAATGGCTGCATCGTCTCTAAGTCGGGATATTCCACCCAAGGAGCTGGAATCCCAGACAAAGCTTGCGGCACCAATGGCAAAATTCCCTTCTTAACAAAAAGGTTTGCTAAATAAACCCCCCAAAGACTGAAGTGATAAACATTAGACAATAACCACTCTACTGTGGCAGGTGAACGAAAATAAATAACTAAACGCTGAATGCTAGCCCTGGCCGGCAAATAATAAAAACGAACTATATTAGACGATGAAAAAGAACAACCCCAAATGGTAGATAATGATATATGACAAGCAATCCATAGTTTCGTGTTCCAAGGAGGAAATACTCCAGATGATAATGGGTAAACTGTAATGGACAATGCAACAGTTACTGGGGCAATTGCCCAGTCATCTTTGGTGGTCGGGGATAAAGCCCTAGGGCAGGATAACCCACACAAAGGAGTAGTCTGGGTTGCCCGGTCCACTTGCTGATGGTCCATAGCAGACCTTTGCCCTCTTAATCCTTCAACACAGTCCCAAATCCTGCTCGTCTGCTGTTGGAGGGCATGGAGTGTGGCGGCCATCCCATCAAGTTGTTCCAAAATTGCCCTATAGGCTTCTGCCTGCAAGGGGCAGTCACTGGCTTGGACCCAAGTCTCCTGGGTCACTGGGATGGCAGCCTCCGGGTTGAAAGTGGATCCCCCACAGCCAGTGGAAGCTCCCATCCTTCCCTGAAGCCCAACTGGGGGGAACTTTCTCTCCCTCGACTGGAGAGGCTTTGGGTTGGCATAAACCTCCTGAAGGCCTGGAGCAACAGTTCTGGAGCTGATTGAGCTACCAACTAACTCCTCAAGAGATCCCCCCCTTCCCAAAGTAACCTGGCCAGGTGGCCTCCATGTCCCCCTAATCTCCATAATCTCCCTGCCCTGATTCAAAAAAGAAGGCAAAGACGTATCAAGGGCAGAAGGCGGCTCCAAAGCTGAATCCCCTTGCCCGCCTGGCCGAAAATCCGAGCCAGAATGTATCCCTTCCACCACCAGAGTAGATGGGGTCTGAAGCTCCAACTCATCTGGTAAATCGTGAAATGGGGGGTTTCTATCTCCAGGCAAGGAAGCCTGGGGATCCGGAACAACCCGAGGGTGTCCCCGAGCCCCAGCAGCCATGGCCAGCCACCTCTCTCCCTGCTGCTTGAAGGCCAGGGCACACTCCAGAAGTGAGGGATCCGAGAAGGCTGGCCCAGCTGAACTTAACAACCCTGGGCCATCCCCAGAGGTCCCTACCCCCTCACTCCCGGAACCCAACAGGGGGGGAGATGAAATACCCATGTCAAAAGCCAAGGGAACCCATCCTCTGCCCAGCTTATCCAATGGGGAACTCGGGAATTGACACGATCTCCCATCCCGCTTGGGCATAGAGGAGGCTGCCGAGGCAAAGCACTCAGGCAGTTGTTGCTGCCTGACCCTGTTCCTAGTGGTAACCCCCTGTACCTTACCCTTCCTAGTCCTGGCCATTGGGCCCTAAAAATAAATCCCTGCAAAGAAAGATAATAAAAGAAACCCCAACCAAATACAAATACAAAATGACATAAAATATAAATATAATATCCTCTGCAATCTCACCCCTACGCCCACACACTGCCTCCTTCACACAGGACCACAGTACATCGGGCGCCCTAGCCCGTCCAGCGCCTAAGGCCATGCACACAAGGGCGCGCCCTTGCGTGCGCAGCCCTTAGGCGCGTGACCCCGGTGCTTCCGGGCAGTGTGAAGGGTTTAAATCAGCCGCCGAGGTAGCTCCTCCCCTTTCACAGCTGATCCCTTCTCCAATTCACCTGGGCTCTTGGCGATTGCAGTAGTGGCAGGGTTCCTCTGGGGTCTAGCTCTGGGCCCGATGACTCCCTCCCTGAAGGGCTGTGGTCTGTGAAGCCCGGGAGCAGCAAGGTTCGGCAGAGGGGCAGGCAGGGGCTCCCCCCTGTGGCTATGGGGGCTTCTATTGTACTTTGGTTGTGTGGTGTACTGAATGAATGTTCAGATTTTCATTTCTTTCTCTTTTTTGCGCAGATTTCCTATCCCAACTAGTTTGAACACAGACATCTTTGACTGCATTGTGATTGGATTAAACAACATTGGCATCCAATCATGCTTTGTACAAAGCCGCTGGATTTGTGAGACAAAAGCAAAATAACTCTCCTGAGGAGAGATTCCCAGCATGAGGAAGATTCTGGCTCTGGGATCCAAATACCATCTGGCTCAATTTTGTGGGATACACATAGTTGCTAGCCCTCCCCTCAGTATGTTTTGGCTCCCTCTTTTGTCAGAGTCTGATTATGGGTCTGCTCCCTAACACATTCACAGTTCCACTGTGAAAATATTCACTTCCATAAAACACTTTGAACATCTCAAATGAAAGGCATCAGATACAAGCAATATTATTGACACACACTATTTTATTCATCTGTGCACACATACTGTAGAAAATGGTTTGTCTTGAGGGGTGCACTGAAGCTAGCTTTCTTGCTCAGACCTGGCCTGACAATGCCAAATCCACCTCAGGCATGAGTGGGTTGAATTCCATTGACTCCATAATAAAATTATTATTATTATTATTATTATTTATAATCATTTATATACCGCCAGTCGTGTGACCTGGTGCTGTACAGAACATAGAAATAGACGCGGTCCCTGCCTGTGGCTTACAATCTAAAAGACAAGGAGGGGGAGACAGGGAGAGGGGACAGTGGGAGAGACAGGGGAGAAGACAGACAAACATTCAAGCAGGTGCGAAGACTCAGGTGC
>QEPC01009940.1:295263-318487 GCA_003113815.1 Sphenodon punctatus | reverse complement strand
AGCAAGGGAAGAGGGAGGGGGAGGGCAGGGGGGGGTTTAAGAAGGGAGTCGAAAGTAGAGAAGAGGCGGTGAGGGTCACGAGAGAAAGATTCGATCCTAGAGGCATAATAGCATTGTCTGGCTTGGGAGATAGCCGAGGAGAGGGAGGAGAGGGAGAATTTGTAGTGGAGGAAGTCAGGGGGGAGCGGGATTTGCGCCAGAGGCATTCGGCAGCCCGGGTGCAGGAGCGGAGGTAGCGGATGTTGGGGGTGAGCCAGGGGCGGGGGTTCTGGGGCCGGACAGGGCATGAAGAGAGGGGGCCAAGAAAGTCAAGGGTCGAGGAGAGAGAGGTGTTGAGAGCTGAGATGGCAGAGTCAGGGGAGGAGGAGGAGAAAACAGGGGGGAGAAGGGGGATACAGAGGAGGCAAACTCCATGCGGGTAAAAGCTTGCATATTGCGGAAGGGGATCAGGGAGGGGGAGGAGGAGGGGGTCGGTGGAAAAGGCTGAAGGAGGCAAGAAAGTGATCAGAATTAGGGCAGGGATCAAAGGAGAGGTCAGCAAGAGAGCAATTTCGTGAGAAGATGAGGTCGAGGGAGTGGCCATCGGTGTGGGTTGGGGAGTCGGTCCAGAGTCGGAGATCGAAGGAGGAGGTCAGGGAGAGAAAGCGGGAGATAGAGGGTGTGGAATATATTCAGGATCAAAACAATTATTTGGTTTAAGAGAGGAGTTAAAGTTCTTACAAGTTAACTTGTGCTCCAAAAAGCATGGAAATTGTAAATTTAGCCTCCTGCTCACTTTGTCTTGTTTGTTGACTTTTTTGTGGATAAAATCACTCAAATCCATCATGTGTTCAACACTGCACTTTTGACAGTATGTGAACCAGAGGCAGTCCTGTTTTATGGGATCAATTTCAGTACGTGTCACCCCCCTGATGCGGGGGATGTTCTTGGGGCTCTCTAAGCCATTCATTGTGAACTGGACCCATGCCCATCCTGGCTGGTTAAGGCCAGCCAGAAGATGTTGGAGGCGATAGTCAATGCCTCCCTTAGGTAGGGCAGAGTGCTGGGCTGCCTCAAAGAGGCAGTGGTGCAGCCTCTGCTAAAAAAACCATCTCTTGATGTTGTCACCCTGGCCAGTTATCAGCCAGTCTCTAAACTCCTCTTTTTAGGGGAGTTTATTGAGAGGGTGGTGGCTCATCAGCTTCAGAAACATCTGGACCGGATCAGTTTCCTAGATCCCTTGCAGTTGCGCTTTCGTCTGGGCTATGGCACTGAGACTGCACTTGTGGCCTTGGTTGACAACCTCTCCCGTGAGTTGGACCATTGATCCTATTAGATCTCTCAGCAGCATTCGATACCATTGATCATGAGTTGCTAGTGACTCAGTTGCAGGACCGAGCTGGAGTGGACGGTAGTGATCTCAAATGGTGCCGCACCTTCTTGGTCGGGACAACTCAACATGTGGTGCTGAGTGATTTTTCATCTCTCCAGGACCTCACCTGTGGAGTCGTGCAAGCTTCCATCTTATCCCCTCTCTTGTTCAATGTGTATATGCACCCTTTGGGGGAGGTCATAAGAGGGTTCGGTGTAAGGTGTTATCAATATGCTGATGACATCAAGCTGTACCTCTCTTTTTCACCAGACCCAGGCCCAGCAGTCTCGGTGCTTACCCGGTGTCTGTCAGCTGTGGGGGACTGGATGAGGGCGAGTTGCCTCAGGTTGAATCATGACAAGACGGAGGTGATGGTCGTGGGAAAAGGCGAGGGAGTGATGGCTCCCATCACTGATGGGGTCCATCCCCCCCTCTGGTGTCTCAGGTCCGTAGTCTGGGGGTGCTCCTAGACCCACAGCTCAACCTGGACGTTCAGGTGGCGACTGTGGCGAAGGGTTCATTTCGCAGTTACATCTGGTGCGATGGCTTAAACCATATATAAGAACATAAGAAGTGCCATACTGGGTCAGACCAATGGTCCATCTAGTCCAACATCCTGTCTCTGACAGTGGCCAATCATGGTGGGTTGGGAGAAGCACCCAACCCTCATCCTAGCCTCTCCTCATCGTAGGGGTGGGGCACCGGAGAGAATACCAGATACTGGATGTACTGGTATCAGATCTCCCTGGTACTGGATTTACTGGTATCGGCATACCAGATACTGGATGTACTGGTATCAGATCTCCCTGGTACTGGATTTACTGGTATCGGCATACCAGATTTTTAACATTAGCCGTGGTACCGGATTTTTTAGATTGCGGCTATTTACTTCAATGGCCGCAATGTAAAAAATCCTGTACCGTGGCCAATGTTAAAAATCCGGTATGCTGGTACAGGTAAATATCGGATTTATTGGATTAAGTCGATATACCAAATACCGGCAATATCAGATCTCGGGAGAACTGGAATTCCCACCCCTAGGGGATCCATTCCCTGTTGTTTTCCCCCAGCTCCCGTCATGTTCCCTGATCCTGTCTGGCTAATAGCTGCTAATGGACCTATCTTCCAGAAACTTGTCCAAACCTCTTTTAAACTCAGCTATAGTACTGGCCCTTACCACAGCCTCTGGCAGTAGATTCCACAACCCAATTATACGCTGAGTGAAAAAATATTTTCTTTTATTTGTTTTAAACTTGCCACCCATGAGTTTCATGGAGTGTCCCCTAGTTCTAGTACTAGCTGAGAGGGTAAATAACTGCTCCTTGTTTATTAGTTCCACACCACTCATGATTTTATAGACCTCTATCATATCTCCTCTCAGTCGTCTCTTCTCCAAACTGAAGAGCCCCAACCTACCAAGCCTCTCCTCATACGGGAGCCCTTCCATGCCCTTGATCATTTTTGTTGCCCTTCTCTGTACCTTTTCTAGTTCAGCTATGTCTTTTTTGAGATGGGGCGACCAGAACTGCACACAATATTCGAGGTGCGGTCGCACCATTGATTTGTATAGAGGCATTATGACATCCTCAGTTTTATTCTCTATCCCCTTCCGAATAATTCCTAACATTCTGTTTGCTTTTTTGACTGCTGCTGCGCACTGCGCTGTGGATTTCATTGTATTGTCCACAACCACCCCCAGATCCTTTTCCTGAGTGGTAACTCCTAGCTTAGTACCCAGCATTGTGTACGCATAGTTTGGATTATTTTTCCCTACGTGCATCACTTTGCACTTGTCCACATTAAATCTCATTTGCCATTTAGATGCCCAGGCACCCAGTGTCGTAAGATCCTGTTGCAGTTCCTCACAGTCTGCTCGTGTTTTAACTACCTTGAATAACTTGGTGTCGTCTGCAAATTTGATCACCTCACTCTTAACACCCTTTTCCAAATCATTAATGAATACATTAAACAGCACCGGTCCCAATACAGATCCCTGAGGCACACCACTTTTTACATCTCTCCATTGTGAAAACTGACCATTTAGTCCTACCCTTTGCTTTCTATCTTTTAACCAGTTTCTGATCCATAGTAAGACACTACCTCCTATCCCATGACTTTTTAATTTTCTCAAGAGTCTCTCATGAGGGACCTTATCAAATGCTTTCTGGAAATCCAGGTACACTATATCTACTGGGTCTCCCTTGTCCACATGCTTATTTACACCCTCAAAGAATTCCAACAGGTTAGTGAGGCATGACTTACCTTTACTAAATCCGTGTTGACTCTTCCCCATTAAGCCATGTTTGTCAACATGCCCTGTAATTCTGTCCTTAATGATGGTTTCCACCATTTTGCCCAGCACAGACATCAAGCTTATTGTCTGTAGTTTCCAGGATTGCCTCTGAAAACCTTTTAAAATATTGGGGTTACATTTGCCACCCTCAGCCCTTGGATACAGTGGAAGATTATATCATATATCTTGGACACAGACGTGGACACTATCATCCATGCTTTTATTACATCAAGATTGGATTACTGTAACTCTCTCTATGTGGGGCTACACTTGGTGACGATCCAGAGCCTGCAGCTGGTACAGAATGCGGCGGCTTGTCTCCTTAGTAGGACAAGTTGCCGTGAGCACATTATGCCAGTGCTCCATTCCCTGCACTGACTGTCAATAGTCTACTGGGCCCAATTGAAGGTGTTGGGTTTGACCTTTAAAACCCTAAACAGCCTGGGCCCCACTTATCTGCAGGACCACCTCACCCTGAGGGTCCTGGACCGGCCTCTGCAGTTGACCGGAGGCGTCCTCCTTGAGATCCCCCAGGTCTCCTCAGTGTTGACTATGAGAAGGGCATTCTCAGTGGCTGCATCACAGCTATGGAACTCCCTTCCTGCTGGGGGTCCACCTGTCCATAGACCTCACCTCTTTCCATAGACAGCGTAAGATCTGGCTGTTCTGCTGGGCTTTTGGTGAGGAAGATGGGTGGGGGGTTGGAGATGGGTGAGGGGTGGGGGTTGGGAGCGGAGTTAGATTTATCATGGAATATGTTTTGTATTGGTTTTTAAAAATATTTTTATTGATACTGGTATTTTATTATTTATTGTTCTATTTAACTTATTATATTTTATTATTTTTTTGTGAGCCGCCCGAGCTGCTGTGACAGCAGGGGGCAGCCAAGGAATTTAATAAATAAACAAATAAATGAATAAATATAAGCAATAAAGACTAGGGTTGAAATGAGCAGTGATTTTTGCTGCCTGCGAAAATGGTCACAATTGTGAGCACAGGAACCAAGATGTCGGTCCTGGTGTGATTTCTTGGCAAGCAGTTTTTTAAAATGGCCACTTTGCAGTGAGTGCTTGTAAGTTTCAATGGCCAATTGTGTACTTCCCCTCCACATTGCCAAGCAACTTCTCCAGGGGAGGAGCAGGGTGCAGCCAGCAGCGATCGGGACAATACACAGTAGGATCCCTAGCCCAAGGCTACCCTCCTCAGTGCTCCTAGCTGGTGTTTGCCAGTTTAGTTTTGTTTTTTAACTTGTTTTTTGCTCGCCAAGATCAAACTACCTAAAACTCATCAAAGGCAGAAGAAGCCATCTCTAATCTTTCTCCCCCCCATAAATACCTCGTAATCACCTTAGTTTCCTCTCCTGATACAAACACTGCTCCCCACCCCTGGGTGTCCCCCAGACTTGTCTGTGGATACACATCACCCATTGCTCAGGCTTGTCCCCCCATATACACCCCTCCCAGCACTTGTCTGCCTGTTGCCAATACATACATGTCCCTCCCCCACCTCTGCCTTCCCCCCAGCCTCATCTGTGCATACACATAACCCCTTTTCAGCCTTGCCCCCCATAAACATTTCCCCAGCACCTGGCTTTCCCCTTCCCATATAGACACTTCCCCCACTGCCTGGCTGACCCCAGTCTTGTCTATCTGTACACATCCCGCATCCACCATTCTTGTTCCTCCCATATATAGCCCCAGTACTCAGTTGTCCCATTCTCGCCAACCCAAATAAAAACATATAGGGAAAGAATGGGGTCAGGGGCAGCAAGCTGCCCCTTGCGGTTCCCAGATTCAGTGTTGCCCCCAAACTGAAGAGGATTGGGGTTGAAAGACCAAGGCAAAGTGTGGGTACATGGAGCCTAAGTTGTAAGTGAGTACAATATGTGTGACTGTACAATGTCTTTACTGCTTACATGGCACACAAGTTAATTAATTAATAAATTAAACAAAATGTGTACCCTTCTCTTCCCACCTCAGGCAGTCCAGAGCAGCTAACAACAATAGAAAAAAATATATAAATATGATATAACACAATTTAAAAACACTTTAAAACGTCATACTCAAAGACAGGGGGGAAAAGCCCATTCCACCCACCCCGATCTGCACCCACCCTTACCCGTCTCCCTCGCCAGATGCCTGACGAAGTTAAGGGCAGGTTCCTTACATTACTATTTCCATGCTTTTTGGAGCATGAGTAAATTTGTAAGAGCCCGAACTCCTCTCCTAAACCAGGTTTTGAATCCTAGAATTTGCCTGTATTTTTTAAAGAGACATACATTAAATTCCCCCCTCCTACAACACTACCAACCTTAGTTTCAGTGCAAAGAACCCAAAATGATACATAAATACGTTTGTTTGTTTTTCTCTCTTTTTTTTCATTTTTCCTCTTTGCTTATATCCGTTTGCTTTGACCAATATGCAACTGGATTGCAGTTTTGTAAAGGAATCTGATACACAGTCGCAGATTGGTCACTGCAAAGGGAACAACATAGAACAAAAATTCTGATTGGAGGCACTGGAGTGGAGGTTAAGGGACACTGGGGGATGTTTAAGGGGTGGGCTATTCGCACAGTGATTGGCTCAGAAATGCAGAAACAACAAACCCGGAAATAAAACGGTGTCCTCGGCAATGAGGTAAGTACGCAGTAAACAGTAAATGGAAAGTCAGTAAACTGTAGAGGTGGGACTATCAATATCGGATTAATCCGATATTACCAATATTGGCTGGTATCAGATTAATCTGATAAATCTGATAATTTACCAGTATCAGAATACCTGATTTTTAACAGTGCCAGCTTTACAGGATTTTTTATGTCGCCACCATTTAACAACGGCCAAAAGGTAAAAAAACAGGTAAAATTGGCAATGTTAAAATCCGGTATTCTGATAGCGGGAAATCCGGTATCGGAAGATCTGATACAGGTAAATCCATATCCGGTAATCTTCGTGGAGTCCCATAGTAAACAGTATCCCAGTAAACAAATTATCAACATTTTGATTGAGACATTATTGCGTGCAAAGAAGTTTTTGATTTGACCAAGTTAATGTTAAGAACTCGGATTTGAATGAGAATTAATATTTTGGTGAAATCATATGATGCATGATATGGATGAACCCACATCATCCTGAGCACACCCAAGCCCCAAGTAGTCTGTCCCAGACTCCCTCACCTAACTGCCCCACCAAACTGCCTTCTGAGAACTCCCCGTCTGTGGGCACCCTCTGACCAACCCGCGTCTCCATCCCCACCTGCTGCAAGGGTCTACCTCTTAATTCAAGACATTGCTCCACCCTTCAGGGCATTGCTGGATTTCCTGCTTTGTAATTCTGCAGGTGTTTGCCAGCAAAGCCATGTGGGAGGGATTTCAGACCGACCGAACCCTGCACAAATCCTGGTGTGCGCATTTCCTCGCAGTCAAAATATACAAACGAGGGGGGAGGGGGGGAGGTCTGAAAGTGGCCTTACTCTCCCTCTAGCACAGCCCAGAAGCTTGCTCCCCCTGTTCCCTACCTTGTATTCTGATCCCTGTACCCACCTGATCCTGTAGCCTGTTCCCTGTGCCCCATGATTGACCCCTCAGCATGTTTATTGTGCTGCTCTGCCCACCCTTTAAGCCTTTTCCCTTCCCTGATGTATAATTTATTTATTTATTAGATTTCTAGGCCACCCCCTCCTGCTATTGCAGCTCGGGGCTATTTACAGCATCATAAAAACAAAAACATCAATAAAAGACATGATATAAATAATACAATACATTACAAAATAAATTACAGTAAAATATACCATGACAGAGTTTAAACCGTTCCCCACCCTTCACCCATCTCCCTTGTCAAAAGCCTTGTGGAACAGTCAGGTCTTACATTGTCTGAAAAAGAGGGGAGGTTTGGGGCCAAGCGGACCTCCATTGGGAGGGAGTTCCACAGCCTTGGTGTGGCCACCAAGAATGCCCTCCTCATTGTCATCACCTGAGAAACTCAGGGAACTCAGAGAAGGGCACACCCGGATGACTGCAGGTGCTGGTCTGGGATCCAGGGGGGTGAAGCGATCCCACAGATAAGTGTGGTCCAAGCCTTGATTTGGGCCCGGAAGACTATAGGCAGCCAGTGCAGAGACCAGAACACTGGTGAAATGTGCTCGTCGCAACACATTTCCATAAGGAGGTGGGCCACTGCGTTCTGCACTAACTGCAGCTTATGGACCATCACCAAGGGTAGACCCACATAGAGAACATTGCAGTAGTCCAGTCTCGAGGTGATGAAAGCATGGATGATGGTGACTAGGTTGGAGTCTGAGACATATGGCTGAAGTGGTCATACCAGATGTTACTGGCAAAATGTCCTCTTAGACACAGCCACCACTTCAGCATTCAAGCAGAGCTGTGTAGGAGTGTGCATGTCGTTTTTGTTATTACAGTAATGATAACGAAAACTGTTGTTTTCATTATCATTATTTCAATAATGAAAATGACAAATAATAATGAAAATAGAAAGAAAATGCCATTTTGTTTTTTAAATAAAGGGGAAAAACTGAAAAATGTATTTCTGGCTATACCTTTATATTTTCTTATTCAATACTGATAAAACCTGGGGAGTGTGTACCCTCAATGTAGGACACTATGTGTACTGAATTACAAAATAATTAGATAAAGGGGACCAATTTTAGAAGCAATTGAATGTTGTGATTTTAAGAAAAGCTTCATAAACATTCACAGCTACAGCTTCTTTATCTTGCATTCAATTTTCATGCTACCTGTGAATATTATGTCACCCCACAAGCTTAACATTCCTGCCAATTTGCAGGAGATTGGATAAAGGGTACTGATGGTATAAGACATTAACTTGAAAATACATTTCCAGCTGTAACCTGTTTATATTCCATCCTGTTTACAAGATATTTTGCAGAAATGTATCACATACCTTCCCTGTCATCTCTGCCAAACTACAGAATAATTTGATAAAGGGCCCCAATTTTATAAGCAATTGATTTTCTCCCTGTGAAGACCATTATTCAGATAACTAGCAGCGCATTCAGTGTCAGTCAGAGGCAGGCACCCTGTATGGCAGGGGAAGAGAGACTGTAGGAGAGAGGATGGGTACTTTCAGACGTTACGGGCGGCCGGTTCACCACAGCGAACCACCAGGGGGGGCGAACAGCGCAACCACGCCCGGGGGTTGGAAAACGACCCAAACAGACGTGCCGGGAACGGGACCACGGGCCGGAACCGGGCCGCACCATCGCGGCCCGTGGCAGCACAACAGACGTGCAGCCGAACCCCCGGCGGGCGCTAAACCCCCACAAGGCACCGGGCAGGGGCGGGACACAGACATGGCCGACTGAGGGCAAACGAAGCCACAAGGCACACAAGGGAACGCCCACACAAGGGAAACGGGAAGGGAGGGGGGAAGAGCGAGAACAGGCTGACAGCCGGCTCACACAGCGGTCCCGCAGCGGGGCACAATGCACGGCCACACGCCCGGGCACACACACACACACACACACACACACACACACACCAGGGAAAGGCCGGGAAGGGGGGAAGGGGCGCCCGGAAAACCCCACCCGGAACACCGGCAGGGAGGGGGGGGCACCACCACGGGGCAAGGCACAGACAGCAGCAACCCCCACCCCCACACCACCCCAGTCCAGTCCAGTCCAAGGAGGTGCCCCCACAGGAACAGAGGCAGTCTCGGGGGGGGGGGGCGGACCCCCGGAGCAAGGCACGTTGGGGGCCCCCAAAGCACAGCGAGGCCGGCGGAGGGGCGCCAGGAGGAGGAGGAAGGGGGCCCCACAGTCAAAGGCTGGCACAGGCAGGGCAGCCGGGTCCAGCGGTGCTCCTCCGCAGCACCAGCGACGCTCAGGCAGCACCCACGGAGTCACGGGGATGGAGGGGGCCCAGGACCACGGCCAGGGGCAGCAGCAAGCAGCGAGGCGGGCGGGAGCTCACCGAGGTGGGGTCCGCAGGTCGGGAGCGGCCAGCGGGGACCAGGGCCCCCCCCCGGGCCGGGGCGGGAGCCCACACGGGGGCACCACGCCGGGGGGGGCAGGCCAGCGACGCGGGGCTCACGGGCCGCTGCCGGGGGCCCCGCTGGCCCCAGGGCCCGGGTGGCCCGCCCGGTGGACCAGGTGGGGCCAGTGCAGCATGCCCCGGCGGTACCCCTGCAAGGACATGTAGTGGGCGATCAGGTAGTAGGCCTCGAAGGGATCGGGCATGGTGAGGGCCAGCTGCACATCCACACGCGCCCACACCGCCAACAGGGATGACATCTCCACCGCGGAGGGCTCCGGCACACAGCAGGCAGCAGAAGGGGGCCACGGAAGATGCCCCAGCTCCAGAAGCCGCTGGAACGCCGCCCCACGGGTGCGCTGGTACCCACGGGCCCCGTGAACACAGGAGAAGTAGCTCACGGCCAAGGCAGGGCCACCCTCGGCCAGGCACTCCGAGTAGGCGCCCAGACCACACACCACCAGCGCTGACACGGTCTCCGAGGCGCTCCAGGGCACATGGGCGCACAGCACCTCCGGGATGCGCCCCTCGGGGAAACGAGCCAGCCCCAGGGCCTCCGCATGCAGCCGGCAATCACGGGCGCTCACCACATGGCCAAAGTAACGGAGCCCGGAGCTCAGGCTCTCGTAGGCACCTGCACGGCTCCCCGGCCCGGCCAGGAGCAGCTGCACGGCAGGGGTGTGCCACAGGTCGCACAGAGACATGGTCTCGCGGAAGGCCCAGATATGGGGGGCCCCTTGGGGGCCGGACAGCGGGAGCCCCATGGATGGGCAGCCAGCCATGGTCCAGCACAACAGGGAATGGGACACGGAGCCCGGAGGGCACACAGACTGCCCAGGGCCGGGAGAGGCTCGGCCCGGCCCCCGGGACAGGGAACACGGGCCCGCACCGCAACATTGTAGCACAACAGAGCGAGGCGTGGGGTGCGGGCCCGGCACAGCTGCAGAGAACAACAGCGAGCTCTCTGTCTGCCTAATCGCACCTTCAAGGCCATCCCGCTACAAACAGCGAGGGGAGGGGGCCCGGGGTGCTGGGGGCGGGAGCAGCCGGAACGCACCGGCACAGGGCGCGCGCAGGCCCGCGAGGCCGACCCCCGGGCGGAGCCACCAGCACCGGGCCGCCATAAGCGCTCCCAGCCCCCACCGGGGCCCCAGCACCATGGAGCGCGATAGGGCAGGTGGGAACTGGATGTTCCTCGCGCTCGCGGCTGAGTGGCACCGTGACCACACTGAGCAGCTGTGCCTCCTGACCGAGAGGGTGCACCTGGCCGTCCGCCTGCGCTATGTCCTGGCCCTGCGGGCTGGCGTGCGCCTCCGGGGCCAGCAGGCCCGCAGGAGAGTCCGTGCCCGGCTCAGGGCTCGGCGCCGGGCCTGGGGGGCGTGGCTGGCCGCCTGCCGGAGCCTCACCCGGCCCGCTGCGCTCCGAGGGGCCGCGAGGCGGTTCCGCTGGGCAACGCAGACCCTCCGCCGGGCAGCGCTGCTGGCTATGCCCATAGCGCGGAGCCTATGGGTCACGGAGCGGCCCCAGGCCTGGTGGGAGCGGGCCCAGGCCCACTGGGGGGAGGCCGAGTGGGGGTCCCACTTCCGGATGGGCAAGGCCACCCTGCTGCGCCTAGCGGAGCTCCTCACGCCCTGGCTGGAGCGGCAGCACACCTCCATGCGGGAGCCCATCCCCATGGTCCAGCGGGTGGCCATAGGGGTCTGGGCCCTCGCAACGCCCGACTCCTGCCGCTCCGTGTCCCAGCACTTCGGGGTGGGGCTCAGCACGGTCGCCTGCATCGTGCGGGATGTGTGCGAGGCTGTGGAGGGCGTGCTCCTCGACAGGACCATCCAGCTCCTGGACCAGGGCGCTGTGATGGCTGGCTTCGCGGCCGGGGGCTTCCCGAACTGCATCGGAGCCGTGGACGGCACACACATCGAGATCCTGCGCCCGGCCGCGGGGGAGGCCCTGGAGTATGTGAACCGGCACGGATACTACTCCCTGCACCTGCAGGGGGTGGTGGACCACCGGGCCCGCTTCATAGACATCTACACGGGCAACTCCGGCCGGAGTCACGACGCCAGGATCATGACCATCTCCCCCTTCTATGCCCGCATGTACCGGGGGGACTTCGCGGACATGGGCATGAGGTGGATCGAGGGGGTTCCCATGCCCCCCTGCATCCTGGGGGACCCCGCCTACCCCCTGACCCGCTGGCTGATGAAGGTCTACCCTGTCCCGAGCACCCCTGCGGAGCAGGTATACAATACCCGCCTGTGTGCGAGCCGGACCGTGGTGGAGCGTGCCTTCGGGGCCCTGAAGCAGCGCTGGAGGAGTATAGCTGGCCGCCTGGACTTCACCGTCCCCACCTCCGCCCTGGTGATCGGTGCCTGCTGCGTTCTGCACAATGTGTGCGAGACCGAGGGGGCGGCCCTGGAGTACCCCGAGCCCCACCGGCCCCCCGGTCCTGTTCCCCTGTACGTGAACGCAGGGAACCCCCGGGAGTACCGGTATGCCAAAAGGATCCGGAACGCCCTTGCAACCCACATCGCCCGGGGGGGCCCGCTGTGAGGGCCTTCCCGCCCCTGGGGGCCCCACCCCCCGTTCCGTGCCCATGCCCCTGTACACGCGGTCCCACAGCCCTGTCCCCCCCACAAACGGGCCGGGGACAACTGTCTATTTACAACACTTTATTGCCCACACAGTTCACACAATCACCCTGTGCCCCCTCCCCACCCCCGTGCCCGTGACCCCGTCCACCACCCGCCCTCATGTGGCCCTCCCCCTCCCCCCCCTTCCCACCATCCCCCCGCGTTTCCTGGGCCGACCCCTCGTGCGGCCGCTTGGGCCCACCGAGCTCTGGGAGCTCCCCTCCCCCCCACTGTCCGTGTCCCCTGCCGTGTCCTGGGCCGGTCCCGGCCCCGGCAGGGGGCCGGGCGGCGGATGGGCAGCTGTGCCCGGTGCCCCGGTCGCGCCCCGGGGGGGCTGGACCCTCCGGAGGCCCGGGGGCACTGGGAGGCGCATGCGAGGGCCCTGGGGCCGGGGGGGCGCCAGGGGCGGCAGGGCTGGGCCCGGGGGCGCCGAGGGGCCCGGCATGGGGACCTGGGCGGGCAGGGCGCCCGGAGGTGCGCCGGCCATCACGTAGGCACACATGGTGCCCGCATGCAGGAGCAGGGAGGTCCCAATGTCGTGGGACCTGTCCATCTTTGCACTGTGCTCCCGCACCATGCCCTGTATGTCCTGCCGGAGGCCCCTGAGCAGCCCCTGCTGCCGCTGGTGCTCCCGGCGCTCCCGCCTCCGCTCCAGGCGCACCTCCGCCTCCAGCCGGCGGTCTGTCTCCAGGGCCTTCTCCATGGACCGCTCTATGGCCGCCTCCATGCGGTCCACGGAGGCGATCATGCGCTCCCCCTGTTCCTCCGCCCTGCGGACGATGTCCTCCGCTTGCTCCTCCCTGCGCCTGCGGACCCGCGCCCGGTACTCCCGCATCCGCTGGGCTGGGGCCGCGGCCGGCGGAGGCGCCGCGCGCGGGGGCTGCCCTGTGGAAATGGGCGGGTGGGTCAGTGCAGGGCCCTGTCCCCTAGCGGGGTCGGGTCCCGGGGCCCCCTGCCCCCCCTCCCCCACTGAGGCCGGAGGCCCCCCTGGGCTGGCGCCCGGGGGGCCCTCCCGCCATCCCAGCCCTCCCGCCTTACCTGGGTCCGGCACCTGCTCTCCTGTGCCCTCCGCGGGGGCCTGCACCGTCTCGCTGGCCCGGTCCTGGGGCTCCCCATGTCCTGCGGGCGGGAGAGGGGGGAGCGGGTGAAGGGGGCTGGTTGTGGCCCCTGCAGCAGGGCCCCCACCCCCGCCCCTGCCACCGGCCCCCTGGTCGTGCCCCCCCCTGCCCTGGGGGCCCGCTTACCCTCTATGTCTGTCTCCGAGCCTTCGGAGCCCGGCGCCTCACCCTGGGAGTGCTCCCCCTGGGACCACTGGCTGAGGGTGGTGAAGGTGCCGACCTCCGACTCCGCCTGGCCGGCCCGGCGTTGGGATGTCTCCGGGCTGCTGCTGGGGGGGGGCCTTGGGGCTTCTGCGGGTCCCGGGTGGTCCTCCTGGGGGTGGGGGTCCCCTGAGCTCGTGTCTACCGGGCGGGCGGCGAGGGGAGGGGGTACCTCGGCCCGCTCCCTGCCCTGGACCACAGCGCTGCCCACCAGGCGTGGGGCAACGATGGAGCCCTTCATGTGAAGGATGCGGTCCAGGGCATCGTAGTAGGGGGCGGTGCGGGCCCCGTGGCCGGAGCGGCTGTTATTGTCCTTGAGGGCCTTGTACCCCCTCTTGAGCTCCTTGGCCTTCGAGCGACACTGGTTGACAGTGCGCTCGTGCCCCGCCGCCTCCATGTCGCGCACGATGTCCCGGTAGACATGCTCGTTGCGCTGGTTTATTGCGAGCTCCACCTGGTACTCGAGGGTCCCCCAGATCCGTATGAAGTCCCGGGTCTCCTGGAGGCCCCACTGTCCCCCTCTGTGATAGGCCTTCCTCCGGCTGGGCCCCTGCTGTTCCTCCTCCCGGTGCAGCTCATGCTGCACCTGCCTCTGCTCCTCCTCCACCTCCTCCTGGGGGTGCGCCTCCGGGGGCCGGGGGCCGGGCTCCTCCTGGGGCTCGTCCGCCCGGGCCGACTTTCGTGTCTGGGGGGGGGAAGGGGGGTGGTTGGTTGCTGGGTGAGGGTGTGGGCCCTCTCGGGGGCCCCCTGCCCCCCTGCCCTCCGCCCGGGGTCCCCCTGCCCCCCTGCCTTCCGCCCGGGGTCCCCCCGGCCCCCTCCACAGGGGGTTCCCCTGTGCCCCCTGTTCCCCTCCCAGTGGGTGCCCTTACCCGTTTCCTGGGTGCCTCCTGTGGGCCTGTTCCGGCCGCTGTCCCCGGGGCGGCGCGACCCGGCTGCAGCTGTGGTTGGTGTTCCCGGGGCGCCTCCCTGGTCGGGTGCTCCCGTGTGCCCCCTTCCTGCACCTGTGCCCCCTCCGCCTGCATCGCTGGGCCTGGCTGCACGTCCTCCGCCTCCTGTCCCGCCGCTGTCGCTGTTCGTGCCTCCGCTCTCTTCCGCTTCCCTCCTCGCTCCATCCCGCCACGCTTGCTTGCTGCTGCTCTCGCTTTAAATCTCCCTCCGGTGTTTGTGTTGGTGCTGGTTGCCTGGCAGCGACGCTGCGTGCCTCGTCCCCGGCCGGGGCTCCATTTTTTTGGTTCCGCTGGGGGATTGGCGTCCAGACGTTACTTTTGCTTGGTTCCCTGTGGGGGTTGGTTTGACCACGCTTCCCGAGACCTTCCCCCGGCTAGCCCGGGAAGCGTGGTTGAAACTGACCCCATGTGGGTATTGAGCGTGATGAACATCTGGCGCACGCCGTTCAGACGTTCCGGGCCCTTTGGCCCCGCGGGGGGGTTGAGCGTGGTTCAGTGTGGTTCACCGTGATCTCGTAACGTCTGAAATCACCCGATGTGGAGCAACCCAAAAGACTGACATACACATTCACTGGCCAAACACATACTGCATACTTCTAGCTTTACAGGACCAATTGGTAGTGGCTTCAAGGCGGGCATAGGAGGAAGCCCTGAGTCAGGCATAGAAGGGACATAACTGGGACTTTGGGGATAGCATCCTAGAAATCAGGAGACATAGCTTACACATCCAGATTCCAGGCTGGCCAATTATCATCACAATCACATCCTGCAGCACTGTGACAGAGGACATAAGAGAATCTCTATTGACTCTTTCCTAAACAGATGCTTCTGACTTCCCAGTAACAATTGGGGGAGAGATGCTGGGATGGTCACAGCACAGAATGAAGATATTTGGTTGACATTTCTGATGGACAATTGGCATCACAAACCGATCTTATACCACTGTGACATGTAAGAGAAACCCTGGCATAGGCTTATTCTCTGCATATGCTGTGGAGGCATATAAAATTGGGACCCTTTATCACATATTTCTGATATTTGGCAGAGATGATTTAAAATGTTTTATATACATCCCTGACAAATTTCATGTACACTGGTTGGACTGCAAAGATGTTACAGTCAGACATACATTTATAAGTGAATTTCTTATACCACCAGGACCCTTTCCTTCTGAAAGTTGGCAGAGGTAGCAAGTATGGGAAGGGGTATATAATTGTCAAGGTGCATCTACATTAAATGTTAAAAGAAGTTATACCTAAGAATTTATATGAAGATTTTTGCAAAATAAAATAATTCAACTGTTTCTAAAATTGGATTCCTTTATCCAATCATTGGGAATTTGGTACATATAATGCTGTCCATTGAAGGTATAAGCACTCCAAGGTTCAGTCAAATATAGTGAAAAACAAAAATGTTACGGCTGAAAATGTGTTTTACATTGAAACCAATGGAAAACGAAAATGAAAGAAAAAACAAAAACAACAATTTGATATTTATGAAACAGACAATGACAGATTTCAATAATGAAAAAGAAACATGAAAACAAAAATGACATGGGCCCCTGGTGCACACCTCTAACTGTGGCTTGAGGAGCACCCCCAGAATCTGGACCTGGGGGACCAACGGGGGGCAGACCTCATCAATGATGGGCGCCACCACTTCCTCAGACCTACGCACCAGTACCCCCTCCATCTTGACGGGATTTAGCTTCAGATGGCTCACTCTCATCCAATCCTCAACAACCACCGGGTAAGCGTGGAGACTGCCGGGCCTGGGTCAGCTGAAAAGGAGAGGGAAAGTTGGGTGTCATCCACGTACTGATGACACCGCACACAAAAACTGCTGCATATACACACCAAAGACTGCATATACACATTGAACAGGAGAGGGGACAAATGGAATCTTGTGGGACTCCACACGTGAGGTCCCGGGGGAGATGATGAACAGTCACTCAGTACCACACATTGAGTTCTCTTGGCCAGGAAAAAGCAGAACCATTCAAGAACAGTCTTTCCAACCCCAGGTCACCAGCATCTCATGGCCAACAGTGTCAAATGCAGCCAAGAGATCTAACAAGATCAATGGGGTCAACCAATCCTGATCCAGAATATAGGGATACAGAAAACTAACACAGTCCAGGTGCCCCTGAAGATGCTGGACTACCACCTGTTCAATAACCTTACCTAAAAAGGGAATGTTAGAGACTGGCTGATAGCTGGCCAGGGAGTCAATGCTGAAAGATGGCTTCTTGAGCAGAGGCTGCACCACCACCTCCCTGAGGCATTCTGGCATTCTGCCCTCTCTAAGGGAGGCATTGACTATCCCAGCCCCAATGTTTCCTGGCTGACCTTAACCAGCCAGGATGGGCATGAGTCAGGTTCACAACAGTTGGCCCTAACAGCCCCAAGGAGATCCTCTGCATCAGCAGGCGACACCCACTTGAACTGATCCCATAAAACAGGACAAGATGGGCCTTCAATTACCTCTGATTCTTGTACTGCTATAAGCACAGCATCGAAATCGTGGTGAATCCGAGTGATTTTATCCACAAAGAAGTTGACAAACTTGTCATAGTGAGTACTGGAAAATTCCAGTTCCAGGGAGAGGGAGTCTGGACTGACCAACCCCCTTACCACCTGGAAACAATCTGCTGGACATGACTTTGCAGATGCCACAGTCACAGCATAGTTTTGTAAACTAACTCTATGCTGCAATCGGTTACCTTCAGTATGGGAGCGGCACCACCATCACTCCAACTGCCACTCTTCCCACTTCATCCTCTGGAGGTTGTTCAGATATCATGGAGACGTTTGGAGTTGGCATTCAGGGAGCAGACACATGGGAGCCGTTTGATGGATGGTCTTGGTCAACAAGATGTTCCACAGCACCACAAGGTAGGGCTGGACCAAATAGTACTTCTGAATACTCTGGCTGAATACTGAAGTTCGATATAATTTGCCTGAGTACTCGACTGCCCTTCAGCACTGTTTCCAAAGTTTCAGAATCCAGATTCGGAATTCCAGACCTTGGAAAATTTCAGAAACTTTGGAAAGTTGTTGCAAAGTTCTTTAACCCACAGCCAAAGCACTACCCAGGAAAGCACTACCCAGAAAAGCAGGCTAGCAAGAGTGGAACAATTGATCCAGAAGACAACCCCACAAAAGTGTAACTGTGTGCAGAAATAAAAAACAAAAAACAGTAGTGTGACCACAGCATGGCCTACCATCAGCAGTGAGTGTACCCACTTTAATCATTATGCCAACCAAGCAGTGCACAAAAATGCTGGCTAGCAAGTGACATTCACTCAAAAAGAATACAACAACCCCATAAACAGTCTGCAAATGCATGGAGAAATAAATCCCATAGAAAGTCAGAAGGCCCAGGCCACAGCAGTCACAAAATTAAGAAACCAGACTTTCACACACCCCACAAGGGGCACCCTCTTGGCATGGCATTGGTAGTGTGGCACTGGTAACTTGAACAGACCATGCAAAGGAAAGTGGAGCGAGGTATAGAGATTCCAGTCTGGCCCCATGTACCAAGAACAGTAGAAGTTAGAAGTTATACTAGGATCTGTTGTGCCATGTCACAGCCTAGACAACACACACAACCCCACAAAACAGTCTTCAACTGCATGGAGAAATAAATCCCACTAAAAGCCAGCAAGTCCAGGCCCCAGCAGTCACAAAATTAAGAAACCAGACATTAATTTCACACCACCCCCCTCCAGGGGCACCCTCTTGGCATGGCAGTGGTACTGTGGTAATAATAAATTGAACAGACCAGGCAAGGGGAAGTAGAGCTAGGAAGAGAGATTGCTCTGGCCTCTAGGGATGGGCAAACGCAGTTCAGAAGTTCGGAGTTCGGACTGAACTCGACCAGTTCGGTCGACCGAACCGAACTTCCGAACAAGTTCAAATTGAACTGAATTTCTGAACTCGGTTCTGTTCGCCCATCCCTAAAAGATAATATTCCATTTAGTTCAATGGGGTTTGAATTTCCGAACTTTGTTTGGAAGTTGGGAGTTCGGAATGAACTCGAATAGTTGGGTCAACCGAACCGAACTTCTGAACCGAACCCGATTTTTGAACCGAACCGAATTTCCAAACTCGGTTCTGTTCACCCATCCCTACTGGCCTCATGGTGCCTGCCAAGTGCCAACCAAGCAGCAGGCAGAACTAGAAGTAATGTGGCACCTAATTATTATTATTTTTTAAAAACTGCATGGCATGGTAAAGGTAAAGATAAAGGTAACCCCCATTCCCAGTACTGGCACTATGGATGGGACAGGACATACCATACCATACCATACCATACCATGTCAGGTCATCCCATGCTATGCCAGATTAAGCAAGCTGATTACTTACAGATCCAGAAGCACTGTGGCACATAGCCAAATTCACCAAAAAGAATGGACAAAATGGTTGCAGCCACTTTTATTTTGCCCTGCCAGCCAATCAACAGCTTGCCATCTGGCTTACCATCACTCAGCTGTTCCCTTCCATACCCCCATCCTACCAAATATGGCACTAGGTTTCATTTCCAGAAAAAGCTCAACTGTCCACCAGCCCCCATGAGTGCAGTCATTTCCAAAGTTTCTGAAGTTTTCCAAATAATGGCCTTGGTCCTCAGAACTTCATAATTTGGACTTTGCAAAATGAATACCGTAATATTTGGCTATTTTTGAAGTTTTCCGAAGACTTCAAAGGTCATCGAGTGAACGGTTGTTGAGATCTGGGGGAAACTCCTCCAGAGCATTCCAGAACCTCTCTGATTCCATAAGTCTCCAAGGGCGAACCAACCAAACTGGTTTTGCACCTTTCCAGAGGCAGACATGCACCAGGAGACTGGCCTGAAGGAGGTAATGATCCATCCATGACAAGGGCACAGATGACACCTCCCCAACCAATGAATCTTCCGCCTCAAGACTGGTGCAAAATATCAGGTCAAGGCAAGGGTATGTCCCCTATCAAGTGTCAGGTCAACTACCACCTGAGACAGTCCCATGATTGCCATGACGGCCATGAACTCACACTCCGTCGCCCCCCAAGTCTGGCATCAACATGAACGTTGAAGTCCCACAGGATGACAGTTGATGGGGACCACAAAACCATCTCCAGTACCAGCTCAGCTAAGGTGTGTAGGGATGCTGTCATACAGGTTGGAGAATGGAATACTAGCAGTAGCCCCAATTTGCCTCCAGCCAAATCAATCACAAAATGGAGTCACTCCATGCCTGCCTGCCATGGAGTCCCTCCATGCCTTCCATAATAACCTCTCCATGTATACTCTTAGTGTTTGGGAGCATCCCAGAATGCTCCACAAATATCTGCATTTTCAGGCACTTGGCACCTGATGGTGAGCTGAATATCCTATTGGGAGCCCTCTGTGGGTGCCCCAAAATGCAGGTATTACCCCTAGGTACCAAATATGCTATGCATTGCAGCTCTAGTTTTAACCTTTCATCGCAAAAACACCATGAAGTACAATATGTTGCAAAGAAGAATGCAATAATTGCAACATTTCCTGAGACATGTGATAGGGAAAGTTTGCAATGGCATGTGTGGGAAAGAAATAGGGTTAAAACTCACTTCTCAGATCTCACTTCTCAATTGTTCTCAATGAGAATGGGGTTTTCCCCATCTTGTTCCCTAAAGGAGAAGAGATGAGAAAATCCACCATTCTTGCCACGAACCGGTGAGATTTGCAAGTCTGGGTGGGAGCTGGTAGCTGGTGAGGGAGGGGTGTCAGGTAAGGGCAGGTTGCCAGATGTGAGCAGGCAAAGACATGCCCCCTGGCCACTTCAGGCCCTTGCCCGACTCATCTGCCTGCCTGGGAAGGGATATTCTGGACAGGGGCTGGGGAGGAGGGACAGGAGCCTAGTGGGGGGATCAAGGGTGGGGTACTTATCCTCTGGATGGGGCCCTGTGAAGCACCACCTATTCCCAGGATGATAAATTTTAAAACAAATAACTCAAACTGGGCATCCCCAGATGTGCCTAAATAGTTCCTTCTGCATATACTCATCCCTTTTCAAAGATGACTCAGGCAGCAGCATCATGCTGTGGGTGCCATTTTAAAAAAGGAACGCTGTCTGTCTTCCATTCAATCACGTCCTCCATCCACTCATTGTGTCTTTTACCCACCCAAAATAAATAAATAAACAAACAAATAAATAAGGAATGGGGACACTTTTAAAGAAGAGTGTTTGGGCATGCATGGGGAAGGTTAAGGGGTGGGGTATTCACACAGTGGTTGGCTCAGAAATGTGGTAAACTATTAAGAGACAGAAACCCAGAAGTAAAATGGTACCCACAACAATGCGGTAAGCAGTAGATGAATGGTAACGGTACATGGTAAATGGAAAGTTAGTAAATCATGATGGTATCTCATGGTATTTTGAGAATCGAGAAATCGTATGGGTTAGGAAATTGATCCCATTTCCTGAGATGGCAAAATTACTCGCAAGCAGGAATTTTGTTGCTCTTTTCAACCCTATTCAGGCCACACTGGTCTCTTCTAGGGATGGGCGAACAGATTGCAGTTCGGGCTCGGCCGTTCGGTTTGGCCACATTCGGTTCGTGTGTTCGGGTTCGACCGTTTGGGTGGATCGCTGAGTTTGCGTTCAGCCATTCGGTTCGGCCGCATTCGGTTCGTGTGTTCGGGTTCGGCCATTCGGGTGTTGGGCGTTCGGGTGGATCGCCGAAATCCCGTTCGGCGTTCAGGCTAAAAATATTGCGAGTGCGCGGGAAGCCGGAAATCGTGCCGTAAACCAGAAATTTGCGTGTGGAGCTGTGAGGCAAGTGGGTGTGTGTTTGTGCTGCTTGCTTCGTGTGTTTTGGCCGTGATTGTGTTGGGTTTGGCTGTGCTGTGTGTTTGGGTGGTTGGTGTGTGTTGTGGGTGACTGTTGGTGTGTGCTGTGTGGGTTTTTTGAAAAAAAGAAAAAAAAGAAAATGAAGAAGGCTGCTCGCATCCTCCGGCTGTGGGCACATTTGCTGGTGGAGGAAGAGGAGGAGGAGGAGGAACAAGTGGAGGCCGCTACCCCTGCTACACCTCCCGTGGCACCGGTGGCACTGGATTCCTCTTCGGACGAGGAGGAAGCAGTGGGCTCAACTGCCATTCCTGCCAGGTTTGTAAACTTTTTTTTACTTTTAAGACAAGAAAGGCTGTATCAGTTATAGCGAGCTCAGCTCACTGGCGTGCAGGTAGGTGCATTAGTGGTGGGCATCAGTCAGGCACAAACAGTGGCCAACAGCATGTGGCAGCGGATGTCTACCACAGAGAGAGAGGGTACTGTAGTGTGGGGGACTCTTCCAGCAGTCAGGCATGACCAATCGCCCACCAAAACATGTGCCAATTATCAAGGGTCTCCACTCTCCAGTTGCCATCCCATTCCCTACGCACCCCCAAATAAGGGCAGTCTCATTCCTCCAGCCAGGGTCACATCTCGCATCACCATCCCTAGCACCACTGGGAGGGCAGGATTTTCACGTGCTTTTCTTTATGTTTTTTTTTAGTTGCCGTCCCTACTAGCACCCTAAGGAGGGAGAATTAGAGGCATCATCATAAATGCATGATATTTACTTGGTGTTCCTATGTATTCCCATTTCAGAGAGGAATCGGATTCTGGCCCTGGGCCCAGCCCAGCTTCCAGGACCAGGCCTAGGAAGATGACTCATCGCCGGAACCCTAGGCGGAGCTCACCGGCTTCACACCCAGAAATTCGGCGCCAGTCGTCGGATGTCTGGCGGTTTTACATCCAGGGCAACAGAACCTCCACATGCAAGGTATGTCACGGGGACTGGAACAACAGGTAATGAATTACCCTCTGACCTGTCAGGAACGGAAGTCCCCTGCAGAGAGAGATTGGATGTCTGGCCACCCAGTCCATCCACTCGTGGAGACAGAATGCAGGCAGGGCTTGACAGACCATTGGTCTGACACAGCATGGAACTTCTAATGTTCCTTTCTTTTTCTGCTCTTTCTAGATCTGCAATAAAGTTTTCCGCCGGCAGAGGGAGGGGACCACATCGGGGCTTCTCACCCACATAAAGTGGTCCCATGAAATGCGCGTGAGGCGGGCGGGTGAGGAGGACTCCTCTGCAGCTGCACCTGTGGAGCCGCAGTGCATTCAAAAGGGGGGGAAGGCGACCAGGAAAAGAGGCATATAAGCCCTTCCCCTCCCCCCGCCTCAAGCCTCAACATGGAGACCCCTGGGATCCCGAAGGACGCCGCGATCAAGTTCCTTCGAGCCAGGTTACATCACTGCACCCGGGGCCACATGGAGGAGGTCCAGCGCTCCTCTGCCAACCTGGAGAAGTGCCTGGTGGAGGAGATGCAGCCAGTACAGGCGGAGCGGCAGAGGGTGGTGGCATACGGACAGTATGTCACCGCCGAGCTGCACCACGTGCAGGTCTACCACCAGGCAGTCTCCAGGTGGCATAAAGAGCTGGCAGAGGTTTTGGAGTACCCCATGGACAACGGCGTGGTGGACCCCTCCATGGTGGCCGCCGGTCCTTCGGACTGCGAGCCACCCCAAGGCCTGTTGCTTTTCCCCCAAATACTGGGGGACAGGCCCAGTGGCAGAGACTGAGTCACTCTTAGCTTGTTTATAAGTTTCCTTTTCATGTTTGCTTTTGTTTTATTAAATGTTGTTGCTGTTGTTGTTGTTGTTGTT
>QEPC01009940.1:254970-284673 GCA_003113815.1 Sphenodon punctatus | reverse complement strand
GGAACAGTGACTAGCTCAGAAGGTGTTGGGAAGGGGGGAGGCCGACAGTTTTGTTTCTTGCTGCGCCCGCCTCACCGCAAGCCCCATTGGCTCCGTGCAGCCTAGCCCGTGGCCAGTCGCAGACTGTCAAGCCATTGATCTGAGGCAAAAAGGGATGGTGATTTGGCAGGCTGGCTGCTACTCCAAGCCACTCTCCACCCTCCACCCCTGGTGACTGGAAGTCTGCTCCTAGCTGAGTCAGATGACTTCCCCCTCCCTGCTACATTTGGCCTTCCAGAGACCTGTCAGTAGACCATGTTTTAGTCACCCAAACTCAACCGAATGCGATCCGAACTGACCGAAGTGTTTGGCCATTTCGGCTTTCGGCGTTCGGTTCGGTGTGTTCGTGTTTGGTCGTCCGAACAGGCTGAGTTCAGGCCAAACATAGAACTTCCGAGCCGCGTTCGCCCATCCCTAGTCTCTTCCCCCTTTACAGCTTTGTTTTTAAAAGTCTGACATCTCTCTTTTTTTTCTCCCCATTTACAGTCCCATCTACTTACTCTCTCCTATCCATGCCCACACAAGTCACTGCTGTGCCTCCTTATACATACCTCTCCTGAATTTGCTCTATTTTTGATTTGCTTCATGCTTGAGGCATGAAAGATTGCTTATTCTCATGAACAGGTCTAACGAAAGATACAATCTTCATTTGAATTAAAAGTGGGGAGCCAGCAGATGGTCATGTACTTTGGATGTCAGAGCATAGAAAATGAAATATGAAGGTTGGGACTGAAGTCCCTTAAAGGTAAGGGGAGATTATATGTATGCATGATTTATTTTTTTCTTTCTTCTGCTTTTGCTTTTATTTTATTTTTAATAGCTTTTTTAGAAAAATGAGAATCCACTTTGAAGGGAAGCTCTGTACATCCCAGGAGTGTGAGCAAAGCTTCCATAGAAGTCTGATACTCAAAGGATCCACATAGGAGAGAAGCCTTACAAGACTTGACCATTTGCCCTTCCAAATTTCCTTTGCAAAGCTCTAATTTGATCAATTGCATTTTTGATCTGTTAATAAATAAAGCTATTTTTTTAAAAAAACACAACAACACACCTTTGTTACTAACTTCTGACAGCACAAAAACAGGCACGCTAATTGCAGCCTTGACTAATGACCCTGGGGCAGCACTTCCTCTGTCTTAACATTACAGATGTTCTTGCTGCTGCAGAACATTTATTTTTGAAACGGAACTGTTGACTTTTGCAAACCTGTGTGCTATTATGCAATGTGGTTGCTGTGTTAGCAAAACCCCAGCCCAACCCAAGTGACTGACATGCAACTCCCAAAATAGAAAGCACAGGAACATTGGGTGAAAACAAATGAGATGGTGGCAAGCCAACTCCCAGGGCTGCCCCAGAGAGGGCCACTGCAGTAGACACTCCTCGGTTGGCAGGGAGAGCAGTTCACATGAGCAGCCCCCCCTCCAGGCATGGGGGCTGCCATAACAGGTCCCTCCATGGCACAGGTTGACCCTGGAGCCATCCATACAGGACAGATTGGCTGGACCACCACCATGCAGCTGGATCAGGCACCCAGGAAGCACTCTGACAAAACAACTGATGGTGGCCCCGGGAGGTGCACCTTCACTGGGCCCAGGTGCATACACCAAACAGCTGATCGGGGGTACTTCACTTCCCCCCGCATCCGTTTTTTGGCAGTCAAGGTGAGGACACTCCTGCAGGCCTGATCCTCCAATCTCACCTTGCAGCTGGGCTGGCTGAGGCCTGAATAGATGGGAGGGAGACCATTAACCTGGTACAGTCCGGGTGGCCAGGTCTTTGCTCGGGCTGCATTGCCAACTGCTGCTGGTCCATGCATCCCATAGCAACCACCCACCCACCCCAAGGCCATAGCGGGTGAACATCTGTCTGTGACTTTCCAGATGAGCAGGTGAATCTCAGACTAACACAAGCTACTGTCTTGTTTTTTTTCATCCAATGTTATTCCTGGAGCTGATACAGGTATTTTCACAGGACACATCAATAGTGGAGATAAGCTGATTTTCCTTAGTGGCTTGAGAATAGTTTTCCAATGGATGGTGTAAGGACTTGTCCCAGGCCTGAACATTTCCAAGAGCAATACTGACTGCTTTCAGGCCTGAGGTTCAGCAGGCCCCAACCCTGGCTTCCATCAAACTTAATACAATCTTGACCAATGGCTGACAACGTAGGGGTGGGGAAAGTTAATGAGGCATAGGACCCGGCAGAGCAGTTTCAGAAGCCCCTCTGAATCCCCCTAAGGTTTCCAGGGTCAAATTCTTGTTTGAGCCTTGACTGCTGCTGCTAGGGTAATGCAGGGGTGAGGGGCAGCCTGTACCTCCTAATAGATACAACATGAGAAGGAGCAATTTTATAAGATATACCCAGAAAATGTATGGTCTGGAATGTGTTGTGTAGGGAAAATAAGCACCAAGAATCAGGATCATATTATATTACTACTTTTTTATTATTATTATTAAATAGGGTTGTGTCCAAGTTCAGGACAACTTCAAATAGCTTCTCTGCCCCACTCCCAATCCTTTTCTTGGATTCTCCTAGCCCAGTGAGAGTCATCCTCCTGTCTTCTCGCAGATCCAGTGGTTGAGTTGGTAGCAAGAGGCAGAATTCACTGCTCCAGCCCTGATAACAGCACAGTCTTTGTCAACCTCATGTGGTTTCATAGTAACTCTGTGTCCAGGGAGTAAGAGAAATAAAAATCCTCCGTTAGTTCATTTTTAGCTTATGTAAAAAGGATACTTATTGGACCAGTTTCTGCTGGTGAGAGCATGCAGACTCTTGAGCTTTCCAAAGAACTGCATCAGGCAGCAGTGATGTGGGGACAGATGGATCTGGCTAAGTACTAGAAGCCTGGACTGATTTTAGCACATTAAATGCTGGTAGCCTATGATGCGCTGAGCTATTGTAGTGAGTCATGTAGCCAGAACCTCTACCATCTACATAGATATTACAATTGTAGGAGGCCATTATAGCTCAGTTGCTAAGGTATTGGCCGTGGACTTGACAGCAGGGTCAAAATCCTGTCTTAACTTTGAACTCCCTAGGTGACCTTGGGCAAGTCACTGGCCCTTTTCACATGAGATGGTGATGGACTCACGCATGGACACACAGTGAGCATGAGTGGGTGCCACCCGTGTAAACACCTCAGCGGGTGGTTGGTTGGTTGTGCGTGCATGCTCCTGTGACCCATGGACCTCCACTCATCACCCATGCATGGAGCAATTGGCCAAAACAGCAAATGCTCCATGCATAGAGGTGGGTGGAGATGGATGTGCTTCCATGTATGCACGCACGCACCCACACACTGCCTATGCAGGTAGCACTCCCCACACACCCCGGTCGACCACCAACCTGGTGTGCTCCCCCCCCCCCCCAAGCCATTGGAAAAGGGCAATTAGATTGTAAGCCGTAAATATAAAATAAATAATAATAAAATAATACTAAGAAGAAGAAAAAGAAGAAGAACAACCTCAGTTTCTTGTCTGTAAAATGGGAATAATCATCATCTACCTGAAAGGGCTCGTGAGGTGAAATAGACCCTTTTCAAATGGCCCTGCAGTGCAGGGAGGAAGGGTGCAGGCCGAAGTGGGTGTGGGTGGCCCATCACATGGACGCCCACCCATTTCCACCCATCTCCACACATGGAGCATCCGCCATTGGTGCCCAATTGCTCTGTGCGTGGGCGATGGGTGGAGAGCAGGAGCGTGCACGCCCACCCACCGTGGCGATTACACGGATGCCCCTTCACACTGCCCATGGATCTGCACACGTGGGCCGGGGGGTGGGGGGGAGAGGTAGGCTAGAGCGTCCGTGCAAAAAGGGTCATAGATGGAATTATGAAGCACAAATAATATTTTCAAGAAAAAACCATTAAAATCCTGAAGATAGACATGCAGTTGTGAAAGTAATTTCCAAAACTTTTTTCTTAACATTTCCGCTCTGCTGTCACAGGTAGCTCCGGTCCCTTCATGCTTGCACGCCAGAAGGAAGGGGTATGCTTGTGTTCTCAGCAAACAGCTATTCAGCAAGGAAGCAGGAGTACCCACCACCCGACTTGCTCACAGTGCTTTGGGCTTGTGCTGCAGGCTGGGGAAGGAACACTTTTGTCAGCGGTCTGCAGTTCATTTTTGTTTTTTAATTACTAAAACGAATGAAGATTCATTCTTTTTGGTAATTAAAATATTAAAATGGATAAATAAGCCAACAATTATTGTTTGGGTTCATCCACTTTTGTTTTAAAAATAAAAAATTAACCGGGCGCCACTCTGTACATGCACACCCTTTGGTACGGACAGCATCGGTGCCATTTTGGAAAAGGGAATGCATGAGCACAATGGTCTCAGACAGCTATTTTGTGTGCACACAGTGATTTTTCTTTTTAATTAAAAAAAAAAAATCATTTAAAAATCACTGTGCATCAACAAATCCTGGCTATTCTGCACATGCAGTATTTTAAAAAAATACTTTTTAATAAAATAAACCCCAAACCCCCAAAACTGTAAGGTTGTTTATGAAAACCACAGAAAACGAAGGGTGTATTGTAAATAAAAACAAAAACGGTAGCGATCCCTTCTGCACATTCATAACATCCGTTTCCCTGCTGCTCACCTATTCAGCAGAGACAAGAAAATCACCTGCCACCTACATTACAAGCCCTGATGAGAACTGGAGCTTGCTCTATGGGTGGGGAGGGTGCTTAGCAGTGAGCAGGAGGAGCAGTGTAAGCTGTATATACTGCTGGAGAGCTTCCTCCTGGGCCTAACCCACACTGGGTTAATTAATGGCGAGACATTTACCATAGCAGAGATTTAGTGTGTGGTTGGTCAGCCCTGCAAGTGACCCAGAATAGCAAGGACTGCCTTAGGGAATGTTACAGTTCCCTGAGTGAGAGCAGCCAGAAGGCACAGTCAGAAGCCAGAAGATCTGCAAGGACTTCAGGATTTCCTCTATGCTTTCTACTGTTATTTGCTGTGCCAGGTGTGGTTATTAAATGGCTCCCCAAATAAAGGGAACCCTGCTGGAGAACTGGAAGTGGAGGAATGGCTGCTTGTCCACCCCTTGGGAGCACCTTTCCCAACATTGTATGGGGACTTTGCCCTGTGTAGCAGTGGCCTCAGCTATGTGGGTGGCCACCTTCACCCCTTTGAATGCATCCTGATTGGGCCCAGTTCTGAGCTAAAAGCCTGGCCCACTGCATCTATTGAGTATGAGAAAAAACACTAAACCTACAGGTTACTTTTAGTCTCCGTGTCGTCAATCCAAAGCCATTTCCGCTGTGGCTCTGTGTAGGTGAGTCCAATGAAATAATCAGCATTCTTTGTTTTATTATGGAGGAACTCCTGGCAAGGAAAGGAAGAGTATGGTGAACCAAGAGACTGGGGAAGCAATTCACTATCATTGGAACGGTGAGGGACCCTTTCCTAAATGACTATCCTGGCGGAGGGAGCCAGGAATCAGGACATAGCGTAAAATCAGATGTGACAGTGGTTCACTGTGGCCACAGGCTACTGTCATATATGGTTTAGGGCTGCTAGATGTTGACCTGGGGTATTCCAGGTTGTGTTGGCAACTAGCCCGGGCTTGCACATCAGCATATAGCTGAAATAACAGCCGGGGTTAGACTTTCCCAACTGGGCCGAAGCGGGCCACAGCAGGCTATTACATTTGTTTTGGCCTGATGTGACTCAGTCCATATTGGATCTGCCATGGCCAGGCCACCATGTTTGCCCATCACAGTGAGGTGTGGAGCGTGGTGAGTGGTGTGGGACCAGCCGCCGGCACATCTATTGTGACCACTGCATGGGCCGGGATTCCTGGGTGGTGGTACAGCTCTCCCAGTTGCATTCATGTATGGTCAGTTGCTTGAGCTGCTCTCAACTGTTTTAGTGGTGGGTTCCCAACCTGGCTGAGTCAAGGCAGTGGCATGCTACCATCATGTGTGGTTTTACCCAAATTCTCAGCTCTGAGGAGATGAACTGTTAAGATTCTTCAACTGCACAATTAGAACTGAAACGAGTACCTGAAGAAACAGGTAAAGTCAAATACCCTACCGAAACAAAAAAAAAGGAGACAGTTTGGTAATATCAGTTTATGCTCCGTTGGGTAGCCATTTCTGTTATTCTACTTTGTTTATCCCCACCCCCAAGTTTGGTTTCTTTGGTTGTAACCAAAATATTGAAATGACTGAAATAATAGAGGTCCTTTTTAAATGGGCTGCGGCTGGGGTGGGCAGTCTGTGGGCATGCTGCTGTGGGAGGTGCACATGGATGCACACCACTCCCCGCCCACATCCCCCGCATGGAGTAACCTGCATTTTCTCCAGTTGCTCTGTGCGGGGACAATGGGTGGAGCTGGGTGGGGATGCATATTATGTGGGAGCATGCATATATGCCCACCCACCTGCTGCCTCTTTCAAATGCAACACACCCACACATGTCCACTACATGTGCGGGTGCATCTAAAAAGTCAGATAAACATTTATGAATATCATTTCTATGGCAGATACTTTTTTGGCTAGTAGTGAGCTATCTGAAAATGCAAATAGTATTTGCAAATATTAAAATGCCTACTCATTTCAGCTCTAATTTGCATGAAAAACAAGAGCTCCTTAACATGGTGAAAGTTACAAACTGAGTCAGCCTTTTCCTTGCAACTTGGGAGGTCAGGATCTTAGTGGGCTGTGGGAACACAACTGTGGTGCATGTTGCCTTTGCCCCTTACATTTATGTGTTAGTGTAATGGGGTGGGGAAGAACATGGCTAGGAAGTAGACATCCTCTCTGTTTTTCGAGGGATGAATCTTCCTCCTCTTTTCAAACTTAGGTCTTCTGCAGAAGCTACCACTAAAATCCCTGGGCTGGTAGCAAGCAGAGGAGGATCCTTCGCAGCCCAGCCCCTGCCCCAGTAAACTGGGACTTCACCCCATCACAGCAGTGGAGCTTTCTCCCTGGCCCTGTCTAGCAGCAGGGGCAGGGCATTCCTTCACAACCCTGGCAGTGGGGATTGAATTCCTACCAGTCCCAGGATCAGAAGTAGGAGGTTTTTCTCCAACGCCAAATGTTGGCAGTTGCACAGGGGGGTCCCCAGCCATTCAGTGATAAAGAATTGGAAGGTCGTGTGTGTGTCTGTGTGTGTGTCTGTGTCTTAAAGAGTCAGTGAGTTTCCACCACCACCACCACCACCACACGGGGGCCCTTTTCTGCTCTTGTGTGGACTCAAAGTTATTGAGGAAGATGCAAGCAGACTTCTCCACACAATAACCAGTGACAACAACTGGCACCTGCTTCCATACACCCTGAGGGACACAAATATGATCCCCTTCCCAAAAAGGAACAATCAGTCTGTCTCACCAGCTGCTTCTTGTCATTGATGATCACCAGATCTGAGCCCAGACTGTCACACACTGTCCGGCTGTTGCTCCAGTTCTCTTTGGCTTCAGAAAATAAGTAGAATTTGCCTTGGTGTCTCTTCCACTTTGGGTGCTGAACTGCAATAGAGGCGAGAGGGTAACATTTTTCACACAGATGAAGAGAATCCTACTTCACAGGAAACATTGTGGAGAAATGAGAACCCAAATCTGTCTTTAGAGTTGAGAAATGGCTTCCCCCCCTCCTACAAGGGGGATAGGGGTTTGTTTGGGCAACAGGGAAAGAGCTAGCTTCCTCTCACTCCTTCCTTCCCCCTTCCCTTGGCAACCAAGTGGGAGGGGGAAGGGTGGGCTCGGAATTTGCAGGCCAGGAGCAGCAGTTGGGTGCACTGTACTCTGTGTTCACATGACTGCAGAGGGCACACTGAGGTTTTTAACCTCTCCCCTCTGGGACCCAGGTACAGTGTGTGGGGAGCAGAGGGAGGCACCCTCCCTCCCCTTAATTCTGTAGTTTAGCTAGGTGGTTGGTGTGGATGTGGGTTCTCCATGGCTCCAATTTTGACCTACCTAGCTGCCTTATTAGGGGCTGGGAAGGAAATTTTCCTCCTCCACTGTATTGGCTGTGGGGTGGATTTTTTTTTCACTTTCCTCACAGTGGTTAAATGGAGACCATCCCTTGGTGCATATACAGTGTCCATTTGGGCCATAGCTTGCCTTTTTTTCAGCTACCAAGAAGGGAGTGGTTAGATGGGCAATTTAGGTTGGGAAGGTGTCTTGAATGGCGGAGTGGTTGGCACTGCTCAGTGCTTGTCCGGCATTGGGTTGTGCTGCCTAATGTCAGGATTAGTAGGAAGTGGGGCCCACTGAGCTTTCTGGCTGGATCTCATGCTTTGTACCCCTTCCACTTCCCCCAGCCTTTTGTGGTGGGGAGGCAAGGCCTGCAGGTAAGTGGCTCAGTGGCTGCCCTGTCACCAGGGAAGCCTCATATCAGGTGTAAGGGCTGGCTGGGCAGGTGTACAGACAGTGGGCACTGTGCTTGGAATTCAGACCTGTGCTTGGAAGTCATACCCTGAGGAAGCACCTTTGTACTGCAAAGGGAGCTTGAGCATTACGTATTTATATATTGCCAGCTTTACAATCAAGAATTACAGACAGGTCCTTGCCCTAGTGGAATTACAATCTAAGGACAAGGGAGGGGAACAGAGGGAGAGACAGGAATACATTCAAGAAGTTGCAAAGTTGCATGTCCTTAGCTTGGGCACGAGGAGAACCTTTAAAAAAACAAAACCCAGGGTGAAGACTAATGAGTTAGGAAAGGCCTGATGTAAGAGGGAGGTTTTCAGTAAGGATTTGAAGATAGGGAGGAAGGGAGCAGAACAAATGTATTATTCAGGGAGACAAGTCCAGGCATGGGGGGAAGCAAGGAGAAAGGGGTGGATATGTTTTGAGGGCAAAAGGGAGTCGCAAGCAGGTGAGTGTGGTAGCAGAGGGCTCTGAGAGGAGTGTAGTGGAGAACGAGGACAGAGAAATAGGAGGGGGCAAGGCCATGAAGGGTCTTTAATATAAGGACCAGGAGCTTGTGCTATGTGTGTTCAGGTAGGCTAGAGGGAGGCAGTGGAGAGAAGAGAGAAGGCATGAACATGATCAAAGCAGTAGGTGGGGTGGATGACCTTGACAGCAGAGTTCTGAATAAAAGTGAGGGGGGCAAGATGAGAGCAGAGGAGAGGCCAGTAAGGAGGCGGTTGCAATAGTTGAGGTGAGAGATGTCTAGAGTATGGACTAGAGTTTTGGCAGTGGAAACAGTAAGGAAGGGCTGGATCTTAGCAATGTTGTGCAGGGAGAGATGACAGGACTTGGCGTCAGACTGAATCTGAGGTATAAAAGGAGAGGGAGGAGTCAAAGATAAACCTCAGGCTACATACCTGGGGAACTGGCTGGATGGTGACCAGTATGCCTGGGTTTAGATTAAACATCAGCATAACATTGCAAGGAAGGCTGCAGGGCCCCTTAAGAGGGTTAGTGCTGGCCTGAGGTAGCTTGTAGATTTAGATTGTAAGCCAGAGGCAGGGACCACGTCTGTTTCTATGTTCTGTACAGCACCAGGTCACACTACTGGCACTATATAAATGTTCATAATAATAATAATAATAATGTGCAGGTGCTGTACTGGTATAGGACCTTGTCTGAGACATCACAGCGGTGCTAGCCATAGGCCAGGTTAACGGGCCTGGGTTGTGCCAGCTAGGCTGGGCATGACTGAAGCCAGCTCAGAGCAGTCTTACTCTTGCTTCCCTGCTCTTCCAGCCTGGAAGAGTGACAAGAGCTAAGCTTGAGGATTAATCTGCAGCAGCTCCATCAGACTTGTCTGTCCAGAGCAGAAAGCAAGTTGTGAATGCTGCTGGTGTTGTTCTGCTGGAGGATCTCACCCCAAGAATCTTTTACTCCGCACAGTTGAGTTTGGGGGAGTTGACTTGGGTCAGGCCCTTCCTTGATTTCCCATTCCATATTTTTTTTAACTAAATAGCAAACACCAGTAAGCCACAAGCTTACCTGCAGCTGTGGTTGTGGCTCTGATGGTGGAATAGGTTTGTGGCTCAGGCAGGCTGTCTGTGGTCTGTGGAACTGAAAAACAACAACAACTGCTAGGCTGTTGTGCGATTTACATCAAAGCTGTACTACAGAGTATGCTCGTCACAATGCCTTTCATTACAGCAGACCCTCAGCTAGAACAAACTCAGTCGCTCCCTCCCCAGCATTTTGATTGTCCTTTCACTATTATGAACCCTTTCCTATAAAGAGAAAAGTCTTGGATCACAATAGATGTCTTATATTTGGTGTGCGCTGGGCTTTGAAACAGAAGGACTGTAATTTGGAATTACTGGTTGCCCAGTAAAAATAAAAGACTTGTGAATCAAATCAGTAAATTCAGTTTATTTCTATTTATTTAATTTTTATCCCACCCTTCCTTGAAGGCTCTGGTTAGTTCATAACATGAAAGGCTCATATATAGAGAGATAATCGAACTGAAATGGAAAATTTCAAAAACAGCTATACCCATCAAAATTGCAGTACTAGAATCATTGTGTGTGGATTGGGTACTATATATGGTACCCTAATAGTTAATATTTATTAACTTATGTAGCACCAGCAAGGTACCTTAAACTGTACAATCAGTATTTAGAGACAGGTCCTACCCTAAGGGTAGGACTAACATCTGGTTAGGGATGGGCAAACAGAATGCTGTTCGAATGTTCGGACATTCGGTTCGAAACCCGAGTTCGGGTTCAGCTGTTCAGTTCGGCAGAGTTCGGTTGGACTGAACTCGGCCGAACATTTTTTAAAAGTGCTATCGGTACCGAAACTGAAATTTTGTTGGTATCGGTATTTTTGGCCCTGAAACCACCCCTGGTGTCCACCCCTGGTGCCAGGAAGTCTGCTCTTCAGCTGCCTCCCCATTCCAGTCACGTTTTTCCCACCCAAAGTCACGTTTTTCCCGACCCCAAACTCATCCGAACTTTTTCAAACTGTTTGGAAGTTCGAGCGTTCGGTTCAGAAGTTCGGTTCGGTCATCCAAACAGGCCGAGTTCGGGCTGAACTCCGAACCACATTTTACCATCACTACATCTAGTGGCCAAGGAACAGACATGCAGTCTTTTTCCCACCATAGTGGACCTGTGTCCCATCTGTTTTTACTAGAGGTGAAATGAGAATTAAAAAAAATTCCTGCATGAATGATGCAAGATTCTCATAACCCTGGTGAGATCTTGCCATGGTTTTAGAGAATTGTGTGAGATTTTCAAGCCCCCCCTCCAAATACTCTTTTCATGTGCAAAATGGCCACCATGTTTGTTCTACACATGTGTGGGCCTTGGCAGCCATTTTGTGCATGGGTAGAGCATTTTTTTAGGTTTTTGAGCCTCTTTCAAGATTCGTGAAACCCTGAAAACACTGTGCATGTGCAAAATGGAAGCTGGGAGACTCACATGCGCAGAATGGCTGTGGTGGCCATTTTTAACATGTACAAAGTTTTTTGACTCTCAAGAATTGTGCGAGAATGGGCCAAGAATCGAGTGATTCTCAACTCATACTTAAAAATCTTTGAGAACTCAGTTCTCAAAGAGATTTTCAAGAACAACAAGGGTGAGTTTTGGCCCAAGTTTCTGTCACTGTGATTCTGTTTTGTGCCATTTTACCAAATACCACTTTGCTATTTTTCTGTCCATTTTGTTAGGTATTGGGAAAGGGGGAACCAGGACACAGGGGGAAGGACTATCACCCACGTGCACATTGTCTCCCGAAGATGCCTTCAGGATTGTAGTTTGCCTTGACACAGAACTGGATCAAGCCTAGATCATCATAGGGCCCAGTAATCTCTTGTGCTGCACCCAGTGCTATCACACCACAGTCACCTTGTCCAGGTGAGGAATGGTAAAGGGAGGACACCCAAGATGAGGATTCCAGGGAGGACAGGGTTGACACTATTAGGGGAAGACAGGGAAGGACCAGGACTTGCACCCACACACTCACCTTAGCACTCGCACCTATACTCTCACCCCCGCTCACCTGAGCACTCTCTCCACATTCGCACCACTCTCCAACAATCAGCTACTGTGTTCCACCACCTGCTCCTGCGCTCCAAAGGGATGAAAGGGGCCAGTCTCACAAGCAAGCATTGATTACCAGCACTGAGGGAAGTCAGCTTTTATGCGGCTAGTCCCGCCCCTGCTGTAGCGCTTGCTACCACAAGCATTCTGAGCATCTCGGTGCTTCCACGCTACTGTGCATGTGCCCACCCTGCTCTAAGCCTTTCTCTGCCTTTTCCCCTGCTTCTGCGGCTGTGCTGGGTTGGTCTCGCGACTCAGTGTTCGAGAGGGACTAATCCCTCTGGTCCCTCCCTTTTTCCCTTCTCTGAGCAATGGGGGGAGTATGACTAGTTGAGCTCTGTGCGGCTGGGACCCCCAGTGTTGACCCCTCAAACACCAGCAAGGGTGCCACTGGCACCTGACACATTTGTCATCATCTATTAACTATCCCAAGTGAAGGAGACACTAAAACAGTAACCTGGTAAGTTGAAATTATTCAGTAAAAGGGAAAACAGAAAGTTGGTCTCAGTAACAATAATAGTCAGTCTTTTGAATAGTTGCGTACTACCCATCTCAGTATTCGGGTACTAATCATTTCCCTGTAGGCTAGCAAAAATTTACGATATTGCGGATATTGAATTTTCCACCCATTTCAGCTCTAAAGCAATACGGAGTTTAAAAATAAAAACCAATAAAAAAATTTTATTATATAAAAATTGCATTAAAACCACTTGCAAACCTTATCCTCATCTGCTAAAAGCTTGGCAAAATAAATAGGTTTTATTCTGCTTCTAGAAAATACTCAGACTTGAGCTTAGGCTTTGCAGGTTCCTATATTTCACTGTATTCAGGGTGTAGTGAAAAAATGTTTGTTTGCCCCAAAATTTTAATACATTTTAGCACAAACAGTTTATGTGATAAGTAGTAATCTACTTCTCATCACATATCCTGCTTGAAAAATTTCAGTCATCCAGATAGAAAGTACAAACAATACCTTAAATAACAATATCGTTGTTGAATTACAACACTGGACATCAATGGTCAATATAGCCCGCTATCCCATCTCCAACAGCAGCTAGTACTGAATCCATTCACTCCCACTTTCTGAACAGTGGTTTAATTCCCCAGCCAACTTGGTTGATAGTCTTTCATGGATCTTTCTCCAATTCATTCATCTAACCCATTTTTGAAGCAAGTTATATTATTGGCCTGCACACAACATCCTATGGCAATGAGTTCCACAATTTAATTGTGCATGAAACAAAAGCCTGCCAAGCCATGGGCCTGAGATGGAAGATGCCTACTAAATGCAATTCCCAGCCCCCCTGACACAGACTACCACTGTGACGTTTGACAAACTGCTTCATCACGTCATGCTTCAGTTCCCACATGGGTAAAATCAGGTTAATATTACTTCATTTGTCTGCCCTATCTATTTAAGATCATTCGAGGGCATGGATTAGTAAAGCATCTTTTCCAGTGGGACCTAATTTTGATAGGATTAAGGTAGGTACTACATCAGCAACAATAATAATATTCAGTGAACATTCAATGGAAACAAAGAGAACTTCCACTTGTAATTTCCCAGTGAACCCCACTACAGTGAACTACCATGTCCTTACCCGTTACATTGTCTTCCATTGTGGAATTGAGAGTTCCTTGAAAGCCAGTAGGGAACATCTGTGGAACTGAAAAGATGTTCAGCTGTCAGTATATTTCTATTTTTTAAAATCTCCCAGAATAACTTGCATTTTCACTAAAGGGAATCTCCAGCTACCCACAATTTTCCTGACAACCCACCAACCCTTGCATTGTCCCCCAGCTTTCTCTAGACACTTTCAGCTCACTGTTTCTTCTCCCGACTCTGCTAAAAGCCCAGCTTCCTTTACCTCTGACTCGAGTCACCCAATTACTCCCATTTTCAGTCCAAACCGCCCATGCACCCGACTATCCTGCACATACCCATGTGCAGAATTTTATGCTTTGTGAAATCGTCAGGATGCCATGTTTAACATCAAGGGGGTTATATCCATGCCCAATTTTACCACGGGGCGGGTAGGGGCAACTGCCCAGGGCCTCATGCTTGGGAGGGACCCGCAGGTTTGGGGTTGATTTTTTTTTAAAAAAAAGTCAGACCGGGGGAGCAGCAGGAGTGAGGGAGAGGCAGAGTCCTCACCTCTCCCACACTTTGTGCCCCCCACCCCCTGCTGCCTGGCACAGTCTTGGCCAGGAAATGAGGGAGAAGAAGGCAGAGGCCCCACCTCTCCCTCAGGCCACTGGCCCCCTCCGCTGCCTGCATGGCTGTTTCGGCCAGGGGACATGAGGGATAGGTGGGGCCTCTGCCTCTCTCCCTCATTTCCCCTGGCTGAGACTGTGCAGGCAGCCGGGGGGGGGGTGTCGAGCCCAGCATGGGGCCCACACTGGAAGTGGCGGAAGCGGCGGCGGCGGTGGCAACGGATCAGGTGAGTCCGATTCGGTCACCAAATGGCCGCTTAGACTTGGGGATGGGCGGAGGGGAGTGCCCCTCAATATTTGCACAAATGTTTGCAAGAAGGAATGACCAAGAGAAGTTCCATTCCAAACACACCCACACGTTTGTCAATAATAAATTTGCTCAATTCTAATTCCCACAATAAATTGATGACTTTTTATAACCCAGGCCTTGCATGGGCCTTCAGCTACGAGAAAGCTGTAATAATTATGGGTGCAATTCAGCTCCCATTGAAGTCAATGGCTAAAACTCCCACATAGCTGAATTGCACTCTGTGTGTCCCTAAACCCAAATGATTATGACTGGGTTTGCACTGATGGTGTGACCCCATCCCCACCCCACCCCCATGAAATTCCCTCTGGGTGTTTTTAAATTAGACGTGTCCACACACGGCTCCCCACCGACCACGCATCCAACTGCTCATGTGAAGGTGGTGTTTGGGGGAGCGCACTCCCATGAACCACGCAGCAGCCACTCATGGCCCTGCACAGAGCACCTCTGAAAAACTGGGAGTGCTCCATGCGGGGCCAACCACATGTGCAGAGGCTGCCTCCTTGGCCAGGAGCAGCTCCTAGTGCACATCACGTCTGTGGGTGGGCACCCCACAGCCATGTCACTCAGTGGCCACAGATCCCTCTCCCTGCCGTTCTCATTTTAAAACACTCTCTGTCCCATTAAGTGAAATATTCCCACTTGCTTTGAAAAGGTCAGTCACTTTCTATTTAGCTCTTAGGCATGGAAACAAATATGCTATTTCTCCTAGCATTTCTGCAGCAAAACACAGATTGGGCCTAGGAGAAGCTGCAGAAACCATCAGCAGTGAGAAGAAGTGACCCTAGTTCAAAATGCTTCTACTGCAGCCAAAGAGACCGGCCTGTGCTGCATCAACCAACCTTCCATGGATGACGCATCGGGTAGCAATCAGCTGCCTGCCCCATGGAGGGTGAGGGCAAACATCTGGTGGCTACCTAGCAGATGGACAGGTGGATTGCAGCCCAATGTGGGGTACCTTGGGCTACTGTCATTTGTTTTTACCCAATATGCTGCAGAGGCATTAGGAGCAACTGGGCATTTATTTCCATGTCCGAAGGCTAAATAGGAAGTGACTGACCTTACAAGGCCAATGAGAATCTTTCATTTAATAAGACTGTAGCAGGGGGTCTCCCAGGGGCACATGGGGCACTGGGGTCACACACTGAGGAATTAGCTCACCCCCTGCTACACTGTTTCAGCCCGAGCCTCAGCTGAAACACCCCCTGAGATTGGGGGGGGGGGAGGAGGAAAGGGGAGTACCACACACAGTCCAGAGGGTATCCAGTTCAGTCTTTATTCGTACAGTCCCATGTGCACAATACCTGGGACTGCCGCTCATCCGCCTTCACCCAGCAGGTTCAGGTCAGTCTCTCTCAAGTTCTGTAGCCCCTAATATCAACCCCCAAAGTCCATACAGCTAGGCCTTAAATCCCCAGGCTCTGGCCAAGACTTCTCCAGGCAGGAGGCTCCCTCCTGGGCACAGCTTCCCCCACTTGCCTGGGTCCCTCTGGTTCTCCAGCCTTCAGCACCTTGCATAGAGCAGGACAGTTTCTTCAGGGAGCTGTTGCTCCTTCAGCTCCCTGGCAGAGATAATCTCCTCTCTGCCTTGTCTTTCCTTATATACAGGCAGAGTGGGCATGGCCAGACTTCCTCTCCACAGCCTTATTAAAGGGCCAATAGTCCACCCACTCTGTCCCAGGGTTTCTCAGCCTGTTTTCCTCCCAGGCAATGGGGTTGGCTCTGCCATGCCCCCTGGCTGACCCACTCAGCCCCCTTCTTAAAGGGGCAGCAGCCACACAGGTCTGCTCCCTGCTACAAAGACAATGGGTGATTTCAGACGTGACAAGATCACGCTGAACCACACTGAACCACGCTCAACCCCCCCGCGGGGCCAAAGGCCCCTGAACGTCTGCACAGCGTGCGCCAGATGTTGGCCACGCTCAATTGCCACATGGGGTCAATTTGAACCACGCTTCCCGGGCTAGCCGGGGGAAGGTCCCGGGAAGCGTGGTCAAATGGACCGCGGGCCATGGCCAACAAAAAGTAACGTCTGGCCGTGTGCCACGGGCCGGGATCCCCGGCGGGATCCCGGGCCGTGGCACGATCGGCCAGACGCGGTGGCCGCATTGGCCCCGCCGCCCGCCCGTCTCCTCGGAGGGCGGGCGGCGGGGTGCGTGGAGGGGGCGGGGCCGTGCGGCCGCACGTTGCGCCGCGTGGCCCCGGCCCCTCCCACTTTCCCCGCCGGGATCCCCCCGGCACATCTGTTGGGCCGTGCAGGGGTGACCCCGGTGGGGAACGAAGACGTTGCTTTCGGTACGGGGCCAAAGGGCCCCGTAACGTCTGAAAATACCCAATGTGAATATATTTGTACTAAAACATCAGGCATAGTACCCATGCCAGAGAGTCATACTTTCAGTTCCCTTTACACTCAGTTACATCATGAGAATGACTGAATCATATAGGCTTACTCAGCAAAGAGGATGGGTTGATTTAACTCACTGAATTCCACTATGAGACACAAAGAAGTATATCTAGAAGAGGCTGCTTTATGAATGAAATGGTTTGCTCACTATTATCCAATATCCGTCCTTGGAGGTAACAAGTGGGTTAAGAGCCTGTCTTTCAATGACCCCTGACATCCAAGTATCTCTGAATGTCCCTGTCTTCTCCTGAAAGTTCCCCTCCACATACTGCTCTAGCCAAAGCCCCCATCTGTGCCTCTTTCTTCTCTCCTTTTTTTACAAACTCAGCTGCCACATCTCCATTTTGATCTCATGTTCTGAGATTTCAAGATGGCTTTCACTTCAGTCAGTCAGTTATTTTTATTGTTTAGCCATTGGCTATTACAATTCCAATACATTTCCAAACAAAACAAGATGCATAGCATGCATACAGGCAGTAACTAAATAATATATATGGTTCTGGCAAAAATCAACCAGAATCTTCCACATCCTCTCCAACACATATAGTCATTTGGGCGGGGCTTTCCCTTCACCCACTTACATGCTGGAGTGGTTCCCTGATTGGCAAGTGGTACAGTTGTGACATGAGATGTGACACAACCACTCGCTGCTAATTAAGGACTCAGGAGCCAACTCTACTGAAACAGGTGTGGTGAGGTCCATTCTGAAATCCCAGGGCTAGGGATGACAGCAAGGATGCAGGGGTGGCAATTGCCATTGTCACAGAAGTCAGAGAGAGGGGAGTGTGACACCCCCTTTTTATCCCCATGGACTTGGGCCTAACCCTAGACAAGCTGTGTGATAAAACACTGAGATTAATTTAACTGTCCCAGATTTGATAGCCCATAGAAATATCTATGAGTATTAACAGGGCACAGGGGCTATAAAAGGTCAGCAAATAATAATTAAGAACAACAACAGGTGCGGATCAATACTCACGAAAGGTGAAAAACAGGGACATTCCAACCACCTTGATAGACACAATGACTATTACAGGAGCTACAAGGTTCCAGTTCATTTTGCATTTATTGAGTAATCTGAAAGGATGAGAATGGTGTCATTAGCACCCAGTGACTCCTGCTTATTGTGTTGTTGAATGGGCCACCTTTTAAATCAACCCCCCACCCCCACCCCACTCAGTTCAGAATGAAGTAAGTCAGTATGGGGCATGTTGATTTTATGCCAACACTTTGGAAGAACATGTTTAGTTACAACCAATGGTTATAGTAGTAGTGCAGATCGGTCAGCCTGACATCAATACCTGGGAAGATTCTAGAACAGATTATAAAGCAGTCAGTCTGTAAGCATTCATTTATTTATATTTATTTATCAAATTTGGTATGCTGTACACCGTCCTGCATCAGGCAGCTTATGGCAGCTTACAATTTATAAACAATGAAGTTATTACTATGAGCCAGCATGGGTTTGTCAAGAACAAGTCATACCAGACTAATCTTATTTCCTTTTTTGATTGAGTTACTAGTTTAGTAGATCATGGGAATGCCATGGATGTAGTATATCTTGATTTCAGAAAATCATTTGACAAAGTCCCCCATTATATCCTTCTTGACAAGCTGGTTAAATATGGGGTAAATAATACAACCATTAGGTGGATTTACAGCTGGTTGAAGAACCATACCCAAAGAGTGCTCCTAAATTTCTCCCCATCAATCTGGAAGGAGGTATTGAATGGGGTGCCTCAGGGCTTGGTCTGGGGCCCTGTACTGTTCAACATCTTTATTAATAACTGTCACGGGTTGCAGGTCCACATCCCCACTTTACCGGTTTGAGTGACTCAGTTTCCCTCACGTACAGCCCACTTGAATCAGTTTTTCTCTCTGGCCGATTCAAGCCTGCTGCAGGGGCAATACCTTTTTCACCCAAGGGCCCTATCCTTCCTGTTTACAGACTCTTTCTCTCTGGGTTTGCAAGAGCTTGAGAACTCTTGTTGCTCACTTGTGTTCCAATGTTAGACACAGACACTGCTTCATAAAGATAAGAAGTAAGTTAATTGATTTACATAAGCAAGATGGTTGATACAGAGTGGTACTAGAAATCAAAGGTAAATGTAACGCATTCCTAATCTATACTGGTTGAGTTTCTAAATAAGAATCTTACCCTACTAAAGTCCATTTAGGTCCTTCTCAGTCCTTGATGGCTGGGTCTTCAGTCTTAGAGTTGCTAGAAAGCAAAGTCCTGGTCTCAGTGCATGTCTTCCAGCCTTCCTAGCTGGCAGGATCCAGGATGCAGATGAGATTGTTCAAGATGGTTTTGACCAAGAGGTAGTAAAGATGACTTAATGGCCCTCCTTTATATACCTTTCATGGTCTCTTTGTTTGAGATTTCCCACCTTGGAGGCACCTGAGGTCTGTCACGTAGGCAACCCACACAAACATGAAGGTTCATTTGCATCTCCACAGGGTTCTGTCTGGACAGGGTTCCCAAATACACATTCTTTTTTTCTCTTTTCATTTCCTGGAGTTTTGTTACAGGATTACTCCAGACATTTTTCAGAAAAAAACTACGCAGCTTCAAGAAGACAGAGGGTATGTCATATTCAGATGTTTGTAATATGTTGAAACAATATGGGGTGAAATCGTTAGATACATATGGGAATGCCAGTAAGGAACAAATTAATAACTCTGTATTACTTGAACAGTTCTATACTTTGTGTACCCCGAATTTAAAGGCACACCTGCTGAATAAGGAGATCATAAATCTCAAAGAGGCAGGGACAAGGGCTGATGCATTCACCGAAAATGCTATCTTAGCTTATGGGGAAAAGAAACCAAATAATGGGGGGAAATCCAAACAAGGGTTTTACCAGAAGCAGAATGGGTACAAAAATCCACAATCTGAGCAAGGAAACTTGACCCAGAAAAAACCAAATGAGAATGGGGGTGCGGGGAGACAGGAATCACCCAGACTCCACAGAACATACACCTCCCAATCCTCTAATAATGATTCAAGGCAGTACTTTAACTGTAATGAAACAGGGCATATGGTACGAGACTGCCCCCCCCCCCAAAGGGAGTTTCATGGCCCTAAAGGGGAGTCTGATGAGATTGTTGGAACTGTCAGTGCAAATTTTGTGTCTGTACTTCAACCCATCCACAGAGGTGTTGATTGCTATATTATCCCTAACCCACCCACAGGGGATCAGTTGCTACGAAAACCTGCTAAGGTGAACGGGGTAAACTGTGTGGGGAGATTGGACAATGGGACACACATGGTTATGGTACAGGAGGACTTGATCCCAAAAGATAACATAAACACTCATAGAAAGGTTGTGGTATCCCTGGCAATGGGAATCAAGGATATTCTGCCCACAGCAACCATAGATTTAGAATGGGAGGGCTCAAAGTGGCTCATTCAGGTGGCTGTACTCCCTAGAAAGGCAGAAAATGAAATGTTGGTGGGGAATGGATGCTGGATGGAAGGGTGGAAAAAGCCTAATCCCAGGAACACGGAGAGCCGGAGAGAAACCCGGGAAGGGCGGGTGAGGGCAACAAGACTCAGAGAGCACTAAAAAAGTTGCACCTCCACCCCTGGAACATAGGGAGACAGAGAGCAACCCTAGTGGAGGGGAAGGGTTACAGGAAGGCTCTAGCAGCCTTACAGATCCTGCACCCCAACCTGTGAACTCCACTCAGGGGCAGGAAAACCCCAAACAGGAGTCCCCAAACCAGCCAGAAGACAGGGGAGGACAAGACTCGGGGAGTCTTATGAAGAAGTGTCTGTATCTAACATTGGAACACAAGTGAGAAACAAGGGCTTTCAAGCTCTTGGGACCCCAGAGATAAAGAGTCTGTAAATGGGAAGAATCGGGTCCTTGGGTGACTAAGGAGTTGTCCCTGCTGCAGGATTGAATCAGTCAGAGATAAAACTGATTCAAGTGGGTTGTAAGCGAGGGAAACAGTCACTCAAACCCGGTAAAGTGGAGGTGCGGACCTCCAACCTGTGACAGTGAAGAACCATACCCAAAGAGTGCTCATGAATTGCTCCCCATCAATCTGGAGGGAGGTATTGAGTGGGGTGCCTCAGGGACTGGTCCTGGGCCCTGTACTGTTCAACATCTTTATTAATTACTTGGATGAAGGAGTAATGGGGATGCTTATCAAATTTGTAGATGACACAAAACTGGGAGGCAGTAACACCTTAGAAGACCAAACTAAGATTCAAATTGATCTTGACAGGATGGAAAGCTGCAACAAAACTAACAAAATGAAATTCAACACAGATAAATGTAAAGTTCTGCATTTAGGTAAGAAAAATCAAATGCACAAGTATAAGATGGGTAATACCTGCTTGGCAGCAGTAGATGTGAAAAGGATCTTGGGGTTGTAGTTGATCACAAGCTGAACAGGAGTCAGCAGTGTGATGCAGCTACTAAAAGGCTAATGCAATTTTGGGCTGTATTAACAGTAGCATAGTGTCTTGGTTATGAAAAACAGCCAGCCACTCCAGCCCAAGGACACACCATCAGGGTTCTGGGACCTACATTACAGGCAGTGAGAGCTGTCATTCCACTTCATCCAGAAGCTGCCATTCTAGTCCCAAGACCCACCATCAGGGTTCTGGGACAGTCATTCCGCTCACGGGGAGCCATCATTCCACCGCATCAAGAAACAGCCACTCCAGCCACAGGACCCACCATTGGGTTCTGGGGCCTACGTTACAGTCAAGGGGAGCCATCATTCCACGGCATGCCATGGATTTTGTGCAATCCAATGTCCGCTGCTCCTGCCTCTGCTGTGCCATGAGTTTTGTGCCCCAGAAATCAAATGTCCACTTCTGCTGCCTCTGCTGTGCCATGGGTTCTACTACCGGGCAATCCAATGTCTGCTGCTGCTCCACTGATGTCTGGCAGCCTGCAATGCCCGGCCAAGTAGGGGTGCCAGGCCAGTCACCAAGCCCCAAGTCTTCCCAGCCTCTGCTGCTGCTGCTGCTGGGTCTCAGCCAGCCAGCCATGGTGCCACAGGCACCCCCAGGGCCAATCACCAACCCTGCCTGCCCGGGCAACCTGGGGTGCCAAACCCCAAGCCTTCCCGGTCTCTGCTGCTGTGTCTCCGATGGCCTGCCATGTCCCCATGGGCAACGCGGGAGTGCTCCAAGTCTCTGCCACAGTCGAACTTTCAGAACATTCTTGGGGGGGGGTTCAAACTCCGTGGGACCGAACCCACAAACCTGAACTAAGTTTTTGGACCAAACGGCCGAATATCCGAACCCCGTTCTGTTCCCACATCCCTAACTGTGAGTCTGAATAGTGCAATCTCTGTGACTGCAATACTACCGGAACACATTTCGTTTTCAGAATCGGCGGGTGTGAGAGGAAGAGATTTCGAAAGGAGTAAAAGTTTGTGGTGTTTTATGTATGAAGGGAGTGTTGTGTGTGCTTGAGAGATGAGCAGTTTGCATGTATGAGAGAGAAAGAAAAAGGGAGTGAGGGCATGTCTTGTGTTTGAAAGAGAGAAATGGAGAGAAAGATGGTGTGTGTGTGTGTGAGAGAGAGAGAGAGAGTTGGTAGAAATATGGAAGTTGGTGCAATAAAAATATACGATTCAAACTATTTTGGGTGAAAACAGACATGCACGTAACTCCCCTTTAATACTACTTTAACACCACTTTAACATTTCTTATGCATGCTGCTGTATTAGCGTCTTATGCAGCCCTGCAACATACATAAGAGATGTTAAAGTGGAGTTAAGGTACACGTCTGTTTTCACCCTTTGTTTCCATGTCTGTTACTCTGTGTGTGTGTGTGTAAGTAAGAGAGAAAGTCACATAAGTCCTTGCAGGCCCAGGCCCATGGGACTGGGGTAAGTCGCTGCCAGGGTGCAGCCCCAAGAAGAAAGCTGGGCTATGGCAAGGGGCCTTTAGGGGCCAAGGGAGACAGGTAATTAAGGTCAACTGAGTGGCTCCAGTTTGGGGTGGATGTGCAAGCCAGGCCAGTAGAGCTTCAGTCATATAAGTGTGAGCTAAGGAGCTCACGGAAGGACTACCAGGGAGAGGCAACAAGCTTGAAGGCTCTGCCTCAGGAGAGGGGTCTCGGAGGGAAAGAGCCAGTTCTAAGAGCTCACTGTGCTAATCCTGAAGGCCAGCTGGCAAGAGGGACCAAGCTGGAATGGTCTCAACTGAGATAATAAAACACCTGGCTGGAAGGGAGTAGACCAGCTCAGGCCAGGCCAGGCGGATTTGTAGAAGTTGCTGTTGTATATAGGAGCTGAAAGGTTCTGACACTAAATAAAGAGCACAGAGCAGAACAAAGGATTATGTAGATTGGTAGAGGGTGGAGATCCTGCAGGGACTCACCTAAACAGAGTGAAGCCTTGTTACTTTGTGCTTTGTGTGTATATATGAGAGAGAGAGATCGAGAGATCAGTGTGGTTGGTGTGTTGTGTGAGAGAATGGAGGAGACTAGGGTTGTATCTTGGTATTTCATGGTATGTGCCATGCCATGTGATGTATTATGTGCTCACCTCCTCCAATTCCTTCAGCTCCAGCGACAGTTCTAAGCACGTCACCACTGCTTATATCTCTGGGGATATTGACTCCGATGTTCTAAAAAAAATAATCAGTTATTTAAGTCATGGCTGTGCAAGAGGACAATTTTGGTATTTCTGATTTCTATTCTGGTTTCAGTGTCAATTCTTGTGGGGGTGGGTTTATGTGTGTTTTGTGTTTGAAAACTAAGATTTGCTACAGTTGGTTGGGATGCAAGCAAATACCTTATAGCTCTTTGTATGTGTGTGAACATGCGCATATGTGCCTCTAATAAACAGTAAAGGACCCTGGTATCAGTGAGCTCCAGGGCACTAGGCATGGGAATCTCATGCTCTCATCCCATCCTATCCATTTCTCTGGGTACAGATTTGTCTTGGGCTGCCTGTGGAAGCAGGCCAAGCCCCCAAATCACAAAGTACTAAAAGATAGACAGAAAATCTACATCAAAACACAATCCATTCCTATGGGTCATCGTTGTTGGGGATAAACTTCCCCCTGACCAGCACAACATAACACAAAACCTGAAAAAAACCCTCAAACGACTAGACTAACCATTAAAAATTCAGCTTTGAAGTGGAGATCAAGGCCCTTTTTACACAGGCTGTGCAGGGTGGGTGGCATGTATTTGCGCCGGGTAGTGTGTGATGGGTGGGGGGAGGGTTTAGATGGGCAGACACGCATCCCCCCCACCCCTGATCAACATGTGTAGAGCAACTGCCGTTTTCGCCGGTTGCTCCGTGCATGTTGATGGGTGGGTGGGTGGGTATGTGTGTTTGGCAGGAGCTTGTCAGTTTCCTTATTTTGACTGAATGAGGTTATTTTTCATTGTTTCTTTCTACTGTACTGAAACTTTCTTCCTTGAGTAAAAGGTGACTTGTAAACAGGAACTTATAAACCAGTTTGCTGCATTTCCCCCTTTGCTGCAGTGTGGGAAACACAATGAACATGGACCCCTGCTTATAAATGAAGACCCACATTTTCAAAAGTATCTCTGACTTTGGCTGAAGTTCTCAAACTACCTACGCTGGAGTAGACCCATTGAAGTCTGGAGTAAGTGCTTTGAGAATTGCAGCCTTAGGATGCTTGGTCTGAATAATAATCCTTATCATTCCCATGGCACTAAAGTGTTCAAAAAAATTACAGTCAGTAACTTTCAGTAACAATCAGTAACTTTCAGCATTCATCATCATCAAAACCTTTATTGCTTAGTCATTTGGCTATTGCACATTAAATACCCAAGACAATTTTGATAACCATGTCCAAAGTAAAAGAAGAACATAAAACCAACCACAAACATATACAGCTGATTAAAACCATTCTACAGTAAAAAGAAAAATGTAACAGTATATCACAAGGTCATTACCACACAGGGCACCTCTCCAAATCCCAGACAATCCCTGCATCTGAATTGGGATATCCTATTCTGAGGAAGCCTTCATTATTACTTCTAATTTCAAAGTAAAGCAAGTCAGAGGAAGTGAGCCACTTTCCTTGTGATCTCTACATGGTGATTGCCCAGCAGTAATGTCACGTAAAACTCTTGAGACCTCCCCGGGAACGGAGCAATGAGGGGCTGAATAAGTCTAGCATGCACTTCTTTATAGAGGGGACAATCCAGTAAAATGTGATTAGCTGTGTCTATTTGCTTGAGCCTACATTGACATAGCCTTTCAGCGAGGGGTACCCCTCTGTACCTGCCCTCTACCAGGGCTGAGGGGAAGATTCAATCAAGCTAATAGGAAAAGCCTCCTCTTCTTTAAAACTGAAATATTGTCCAGATAGGCCATAACTTTCAGCATTATTATTATTCCAATTTTACAGATGGGGAACTGATATAAAGAGATAGTGAGTTGCCCAAAAACATCCAGGAAGCTTTTGGGAAAGCCAAAATTTAGCCCAGGTCTTCCAGCACAATAATTTCACATGTAGGGTGAAACCAAACATGCACCATAACTCTACTTTAACACCACTTTAATACCGCTTTAACATTTCTTATTAATGTTGCAGGGCTGCATAGGGTGCCGATACAGTTCTGCAACATGCATAAGAAATGTTAAAGTGGTGTTAAACTGGTGTAGCAGAGTTATGTTTGTGACTGTTTTCACTTAGATGCCTCAAACTATGTACCAAGAAACTTTTCCTCCCAAGATTTGTGGGTACTTTGAAAACATTTTATCATTCATTTGTTATTACTTTCCCAAAGTCATCAAGGCTCTTTAAACCAAAAATTTACCAAAGCACAAGACACACTAAAAAGAGGCAAATATTTACCAGGAGATGCTCGGAGCCGCTGGAGTGAGATCTCTGATATGGGTCCTTCTCTGATCCCACTAAGCTAAGTAGAAAGCATACATTTTCTTTTAACTTGTGAGTCATGCTTTAGTTTCAGACTGTGAAAATGTGTTCTGTTTAACAGGCTCTCTTTGTACCTTGAGAGCTCCTTCCTCTTTTTCCTGGATTGTGCCAAAAATCATGGTTTACACAGTCCGTAGTACCAGTTACGTAATCTTCTCTCAAGACTTCCTGACATGCAAGAACACAGGGAACTGGAACACAATGTCAGATTTTTTTAGTTGTTGATTCCTTGAGAAGACTACACAATGAATTGGTAACTTTCTTCCCGTACATTATTCCTGTAGTCCATGAATGGGTGATAATTCATGACGACATGCCAGTGGTCTGCAGGCAGTCCATGGAACTAGCTGAGCAACAGAAAATCAGGTTCCAGTCTCTGCCATCATTGGGGTCATCTCATGGGAGATGTTGGCAAGGAAGATGGCTGTAATACTCACATGCTGGTCATAGCACTGGCAGAGTCCAAAACTGTACATCAGGCTGCAGCCATCATCAGTGAGTGCATGGTGGTAAGTTGCAAGATTTGAGAGGTGACAGTGGTCAATTGCTCCAAAAAATATTTGAAACTAGGGATGTACAAATGTGGGTCGGACGTTCGGAGTTTGGCCTGAACTCAGCCAGTTTGGATGGCTGAACTGGATGGCTGAACTGAACGTGGAAACCCCTGAACAGTTTGGCCGCATTCGAGTGGGATCGGGAGGGAAACCCTGGATGGCAGGCCCAGAGGGGGGTGGGGGGCATCTGAGGAGCAGACTTCCTGGCCCCAGGGGTGGAGAGAGGCTTGGACTAGCAGCCAGCCTGTCTAATCCCCATCCCTCTTTTCCTCAGACCACTGGCTTGGCAGTCTGTGATTGGCCACGGGCTAGGCTGCGCAGAGCCAATGGGGCTTGTGGTAAGGTGGGTGCAGCAAATAACAAAAGTCATTACCCTCCTCCCCTTCCAATTCGTTCTGAGCTAGCCACTCATACGTTTTCAGAACTCTCCTCTCCCAGCTGTTTGTGTTCCTCCCAATCCATTGCCATCCTCCTCCTATTTCACCCATTTCCACATATTTACCTCCATAGTTTCATTTATTTAGATTAGATAGATTTAGATGTTATTTTTATTTTTTAACCCTCCCTGTGTTGTTTCTCCTTCCCCTCCATTGAATCCTTCCCTCCTCCCTGTATATATTCCATCCCAGATTCCCTTCCCCTGTTTTTGGATTTACTTGGAGTAGATTAGATTGATTTAGGTTTCATTTCAGTTTTGTACCCCTCCCTGTGTTGTTTGTTGTGAGCTGTCTTTGTTCCCCCCCAATCCCTGTGTATAGATAGATAGATAGATAGATAGATAGATAGAATGTAAGAGTTAGTTTAGTTATAGAGATAGATATAGTGTGCAGTGATTCAGTTTTAATATTTTATAGTGTGTTTATAGGACTAGGCCTTTGTAGATATTAAATAATATTCCATTCAGTTCCATAGGTTTTAGAATAGTTAATAGCAGTTATAGTACAGATATATATTATATTCCAAATTTGAATAAATATATTAAAAAAATATAAAATCTTCCTCTGCATTATTTGGATGGGAGAAATGGAGAAGGGAAGCAGGAGAGGCTAGTCTGCTGCCCATAAGGCGGGCAATGGTGCATATGGAAGAGGTGGCAGGGGGCATGCCAGCAAAGTAGCAGGCAGCAGCAGCAGCCCGAGCCCATCACCACGCCCCAAACTGCACAGACCTGATTTTGGGAGACAGGCTTCAGAGGCTCCCAGCAGTGGCACTAGGGGTGTGGTTCGGCATCGCTTCCTGCCAGCATCCTCCACTGCCACTCAGGGAACTGGAAGGCCTGCAGTCCAGGAGGCTGCGACTGTCTCTGCTGTGGCTTCAGGAGCAGGTGCAGGTGCTTCAGGGTTAGATGTTCATCATAGGCCACCAATGTCCCCCATTATTGAGGTGATCCCCAGGGCTGGTGGATCCCACCCTGGCTGCTAGAGGCAGGACCCGATCCCTGGGCAATGGCAGCAGGGAGAGAAGCAGTATAGGGGGCACAGGGAGAGTGGCAGCAGCATGGGAAGTCGATCAGCCTCAGGGTCCCAGTAGTCCCCTTCGCGGGACATATCTCAGATTGGGGATAGTGAGGCAGATACTAATTCTGTGGAGGAGAATACAGATGTCTGGTGCTGAGGTGAGATGGCTGTCCCTCTGAGTGCTGTGTCACCACCATGTTCTACCCTGCCGATCAGCGCTATCAGTGGTGCATCACCCGGTGTGGGCCAGAAGAGCTTGTTGAGATCCACCGAGTAGGATGCAAGCCTGCAATGCCTGGCCAAGTAGGGATGCCAGCCACCAAGCCCTGGCCGGGCCTCTGCCACTGCTCCACCAATGACAGCCAACCTGCAATGCCCAGTCAAGTAGGGGTGCCAGCCACCAAGCCCTGGCTGGGACTGCCACTGCTCCACTAATGCCAGACAGCCTGCAATGCCTGGCCAAGGATGGGTTCCAGCCACAGTAACTGTGCCCTGGCAATCCAATGTCCACTGCTGCTGCTGCACCATGAGTACTGTGTCCCAGCAATCTAATTTCTGCTGCTGCTGAGGCTGCCACTGCTGTGCCACGGGTACGGTTGCCCCAGCAATCAAATTTCTGCTGCTCCTGCCTCTGCTGATGCCACCTCTACTGTGCCATGGGCTCTGTGCCCTGGTAAACCAGTGTGTTCTACTGGTTGTACTGCACATCAGCCATTTGCTCCTTGCTCTTGTAGACGGGCATAGCTCGGATGAGTGCTCTGGTGGGCAGGGGCTGGATGTCCGCAAGATTCACCACCAGACAAGACTTGCCCAATTTTCAGTAGAGCTTCTTGAGATCGGTTGAGTACAATGCCAGCCTGCAAAGCCCAGCCAAGAAGGGTTGCCATACTGTCCATACAGCATAATGCATCAGTGGCAGGTGCCATACCACAGACCACCCATTCATGGCCATGCACAGAGCGCTTGCCAAAAATCCAGGCAGCCTTCAATGCCCAGCTAAGTAAGGGTGCCAGCCACCAAGCCCTGGATGGGCCTCTGCCACTACTCTGCCAATGCCTGGCAGCCTGAAATGCCCAGGCAAGTAGGGGTGCCAGGCCAGCCAGCAAGCCCCAGGCCTTCGTGACCTCTGCTTCTGCTGTTGCCACAGGGTCTCAGATTGCCCACGGGCACCCACATGGGCCAAGTGCCAAGCCTGCCTGTCCGGGCAACCTGAGGTGCCAAGCCCCAAGCCTTTCCGGTCTCTGCTACTGCTGTGTCTCTGATGGCCTGCCATGCCCCCATGGGCACCCCTGGAGTGCCCCAAGCCTCCAGGTGGCCAAATTTTTCAAACGTTTGGGAAGGTCTGAACTCTACGGGACTGAACCCATGAATCTGAACTAAATTTTCCGGATGAATGGCTGAACATCCGAACCCCGTTCTGTTTGCACATCCCTATTGGAAACTAATGAATTATTTGAATTTCTTCTCAATTTCTTGTGCAGGTGGTTTCCCAATAAATGCTTTTTAAAGGTGACCTGAAAAATTTGAAAAGTGGGAAAGGGAGTTTATTTTTATTTAGGAAGTATGAGGAAAATATGCAAGGTGTATCTTTAACTTGTGTGGATCAGAGAGGTATCTCCCGCCTCCTCACCTCCATTACTCCCACTGTCACCCCTTCCTTCCTGCACATCATCAACCTCTCCCTCTCTACTGACTCTTTTCCTTCTGCCTTCAAACATGCCACAGTCTCTTCTATTCTCAAAAAGTCCACTCTTAACCCCTCTGACCCTTCTAGCTATCGTCCTGTCTCACTCCTTCCTTTTGCTTCCAAGCTGCTTGAACGTGTTGTCTACTCCCGCTGCCTTGACTTCCTATCCTCCAACTCCT
>QEPC01009940.1:212048-225387 GCA_003113815.1 Sphenodon punctatus | reverse complement strand
ATGGAGGGCGAATCGGCAGGATTTGGCAACAGAGTCAATGTAAGGTTTAAAAGAGAGGTGCATGTCAAAGATGAAGCCCAAGCTACAGGCTTGGAGAACAGGATGGATGGTGACTCCATCGTTGCAGATGGGCAGGTTAGAGGGAGAGGAAGAGGAGAAAGGAAAAATGAGGAGTTCGGTCTTGGCCATGTTGAGCTTGAGTTGACGTCGGGACATCCAGGCGGAGATATCAGAGAGGCAGTTGACGAGCCGTGAGTGGACAGAAGAGGAGAGAGAGGGGGTATAATGATAGAGTTGGGTGTCATCAGCGTAGAGATCCGTGGGAGGCAATAAATTTGCCAAGGGACAAGGTGTAAATAGAGAAGAGGAGAGGGCCAAGGACAGAGCCTTATTCAGAGTCCTTGGTGGCTTACAAAGGGTAGCATTTGTTTATACTTTGGTAGTTTGAATTTAGATGGTCTGTAGGTTTGGATAGTTGGGTTTTTTGCATTATTTTTTTTTGCAGCTCTCCCCAGCGGAGGGTTGTTAAGTGGATATGCCCAGCTGAGTTGATTCTTAGCCAGCCTTTTGGAAGAGTATTTAAAGTGGGGATGTTCAGTTCACCAGTTTGGTTCACTAGCAAAAGGAAGTCTTCCTTGTAGGTGCTCCTTGGTGAGTTTGATTGGAAGTTCAGTGTGGTTTTTGTCAGTCATGGTGTTGTTTATTAAATGGTAGAATTTGATGTTTTTGTTTTCAATTTTGTTTTTATTTCAGATCTTTTGCTGCCTACTGAGTACTTTTATAGCTTTTACTATGGAAATATAACTCACATGGAGCTGAGCCATATTGGAGAGTTTGGTACAACTGAGGATTATTTTTGTGTAGGCAGTTTGTTTATTATATATTTTAGATAATAAGATTAAAGTGTTTGTTGACAATGAGCTACTGGTTTGTTTTGTTTTGATTTAGATTTGGTTCCATTGTGAGGAGCTTTGTCATTCCTTTTGATGTTATTTTGGAATTTACAAAAGACATCAGGTGATGTTTTTTTTTTTTTTTTTTTACTTTAGATGGGGGAATAAGTATTGGAATATTATATTATAAGTTATGATGTTCAGGATACAGACTAACTGGAAAGGTATTTGTAAAAGATGTTTATGATTTGCTTTATGGTAATGATGATGTAGTAATTTAAAATAATTAAGTATTGAATAAATATGATGCTAATATGGCAAGACAAGTAGGTATATGTATTTTATAAAAAATATATATGTTGATAGGTTCATGTAAGTATTTGTGTATGTGTATACATATATACTCTTCACTTCATCATATTTGAGATATTTTCAATGATATACAGAGGATTGAGTAATCTCCTTTGTAATTATTTGTATTTTGTTTTAGAATTCATTTTGGAATTGTCTACAAGGATATCCACGCTATTCTGAAGAAGACGTATGAGTCAAAATATGTCAATAGCTCATGTGGAATAAAGCTTTATATATATATATTGTCAGAGAAATTCTGTTGAGTGGAGGCAGTAAATGAGAGGAGGCTGCACAGAGACATCTATCAGATCAGACTTTATTGCAGGAGACACAGCGGCTGTGGGGTCGAGGATCTGAAGTTCATCGAGTCCCGAACAAAGAGAAGGCACCTATATTTATACATTTTCATACAGCTTCATGCTTCTAGCTACAACCCAATCAATGCACAGTTCTTTGTTTCCCCAGCCCCAATCAGGACACAGGATTCAGCCTCATTCCCGATATGATAGTCAGCATCTGGTGTTTATGTAACTGGTGGATTTACTGAGCATGTCAACACTGAGTTGACTCATGTTGGTAGGCTAAACTGCGCTTGCGCTGGAATTCTCTGCTTAGTCTCTACTCCATCTGCATCAATAAATCTCTACTGTGCCTGCGTCTGTGCTAGTCTCGCTACTGCGTCTGTGTCTGTGTTACGTCACAAGTAACAAGCACAGGGCAAAGTTTATCTACATACAGAATTTCTTACACAATTTATATATATATAAACTGATATATATTAGGGATGGGCGAACAGATCGTGGTTTGGGTTCGGCCGTTCGGTTCGGCTGTGTTTGTTTCGTCCGTTCGGTTCGGCTGTGTTCATTTTGTCAGTTTGGATTTTCGGCCGTTCTGTGGTTTGGGTCGAAGGTTGAGTCGGATTCGGTATTTGTTTGGTCGGGATCGGTTCGGTCTTTAGTTTGGTACAATCAGAAACTAAAAATGACATTTGGTTTTTGAAATAAAAGGAAAAAACTAATAAACATATTTCTGGCTATAACATTTTTTTTTCTTATTACCTTTTAAAGAAATTTAGAAAAATTGTACCCCCAATGGAGGGCACTAGATGGACCAAAATTTGGAATAATTAAATAAAGGAAACCAATTACAGAAGCAATTGAATTTTGTGATTTTAAGAAAAGCTCCATACACATTCATGGCTACAACTTCTTTATCTTGCATTCTATGTTCATGAAACTTGTGCATATTACATCCCTCCAAATGCTTAATATTTCTGCCAATTTTAGGAAAGAGTGGATAAAGGGTACCAAGGGTATAAGACATTAACCTGAAAATATATTTCCAGCTGTTAAATTTTGATATTCCCTTCTGTTTACAGGATATTTGACAAGAATGTATCAAATACCTTTCCTGCCATTTCTGCAAATTTACAGGAGATCTTGATAAAAGGACCCAATTATATAAGCAATTGATGTTGTCCCTATGAAGATCATTATTCAGATGAATATCAGCATATTCAGTGCCAGTCAGAGGCAGGCACCCTGCATGGCAGGGGGAGAGAGACTGTAGGAGGAAGGATGTGGAGCAACCCCAAAGACTGACAGACACATTCAATGGCCAAACACATTACTGCAAGCTTCTAGCTTTACAGGACCAATTGGTAGTGGCTTCGAGGTGGGCATAGGGGGCGGCCCTGAGGCGGGCATAAGCAACATAACTGGGACTTCTGAGATAGCATCCCAGCAGTCAGGAGACATAGTTTAAACACATCCAGGCTGGCCAATTATCATCACAATCACATCCTGCAGCACTGAGACAGAGGACATAAGAGAATTTCTATTGACTCTTTCCTAAACAGATGCTTCTGACTTCCCAGAAACAAGTGGGGGAGATATGTTGGGATGGTCCCAGCACAGAATGAGGATATTTGGTTGACATTTCTGTTGGCCAATTTGCATCACAAACCGATCTTATACCACAGTGACATAAGAGAATCCCAGGCATAGGCCCCTTCTCTACATATGTTGTACAGGCATATAAAATTGGGACCCTTTATAAAATCTTTCTGATATTTGGCAGAGATGATCATGAAAGTGTAATATATAGCCCTGCCAAATTTCATGTACACTGGTTGGACTACAAAGATGTTATAGTCAGACATACATTTATATGTTAATTGCTTATAACACCAAGACCCTTTTTCCAATCCTTCTGAAATTTGGAAAAGTTAGTTAACATTAGAAGGGGTATAAACTGAACAAGTTTCACCTACATTAGATGTGAGGCAAAGAAGTTACAGCTAAGAATGTATATGTAGAATATTGCAAAATACAATAATTCAACTGCTTCTAAAATCGGATTACTTTATCCAATTGTTTTCAAATTTAGTGCACATAATGAGTTCTATTGGAGGTAGAGGCACCCCGAATTTCAGCCACATAGCATAAAAAAAAAAGTTACAGCCAATAATGTGTTTTCCATGAAACTAATGGAAATTCAATTCCGAACTCCCCAAACGCATCCGAACCGAACGTTAGAATTCGAGTTCGGTTCGAATGTTCAGTTCGGTCGACCGAACTATTTGAATTCGGTCCGAACTCCGAACTTCCAAATTCAAGTTCGGTTCGAACGTTCGGTTCGGTCGACCGAACTATTCGAGTTCGGTCCGAACTCCGAACTTCCGAACCGCGTTCGCCCATCCCTATATATATATATATATATTAACTGATAATCACATTCTATGGTTGTCAGATTTATTATGGTTACGACAACATTTCTAATTCATTGTTTACATTCCCCACACTGATGGTTTGTTGGTTGCCTATATTTAAGGTGCCTGCATCACTATGTTAAAGTCACAAACATTTTATTCATTATAAAATTGGGGTGATTTCTCTTATTTCTGTGTAATTTGGTAGGGAGGACCACTTGGGTGAGGGGTAGTAAATGTCCATATTTCAGGCAAACCAGATGAAAGACAAGGAAGTTACATACATTTGAATCTTGGAGACAGAATGAAATTTTCTCTCCTATGCAACTTTTTTTTTGCTCCATGGAGACTTCTGGGATCAGTATTAAGAAATATAGCAGTGTTCAAAAATTCAGCTTTGGCTTGAATTGATTTCATAATTTTAGTTTTTGAAAAACCATTGTATAGTTTTGAAGTTCCCATTTTGGCAATTCGGGAGAGTGAGGAAAGCGACTTCTCCACTCTTTTTCACTGATCTTCTACTGAATGTGAGGAAATAAACTTTTATGAAGACTACTGTTGTACAGATCTGAGTGGTATTAATTTTAGACTATATGGATGCCAGAGAAGTTTATTTCCTCCTAATCTTGTACAAACAGCAGTGGGCTTTATTGCACGCTGTGGACAGCACTGTACTAGGGCTAAAAGGGAAACTCACTGGCTAAGTGCTCTGGTTGCCAAGTACACTCTCCAGCAAGTATACTGGCAAGGCACAAAGAATTATTGGAAACAACGATAGAGAGAACAGGTATACCAATTAGAAGTAAGTGGTATTTAGTGGCTTTGGGCATACCAGTTGCTCTTAATGGTCTGTAAACCAATACAATGGTAGATGCTTAACTGAAACAAACGAAGTGTGGGAGGATCTGAAATGCCAAAAGAATGTGGTGGGTTGGGGAAAGCCAGGGGTGGGAGGAGTGAGGAAACCACATAGAGGAAATGGAAAGATGGGAGGGGAGCTGAGTGATATGACAAGTAGAAGGCCATTCAGAGCATCTAAAATTGTGGGGGGGACTGGGTTGAATGATGGCTATGAGACCACAAGGAATGACATGGAGCTGGGTTGAATGTCAGGTTGGAGGATACTGGGAGTGGCTGCTGGAGTGACGATGAGCTCAGTGGAATAATGGTTAAGAGCTTGAGGTCACCAAGAGTGAATGGAATTGTGGGGGCAGGGTGGAATGATGGATAGCAGATCTCGAGGACTGGTTTAAATGATGGGAAACTGAGTGTCTGGAATGATAGGGTTTGGGTAGAGGCACCAGCACTCCCGTGGGGCAGTGTAACACCAGCTGTTGGAGCTAGGTCAGCTTCCATGGCCCCCTGCTGCCGACCTCTGTATGTCTGAGCCTACCATGGCAGAGCTGTCCAGTTTGTGGTCCGTTCCGATGTGCAGCTGGGTCTCTCCATTCAGGATCTGTTCGAGGCTTACTACCTGATTGCTCACCACATGTCCGTGCTGGGGTACTGCCGGGGCATGCTTCATTGGCCCCATCTCGTTCACCTGGCAGGGAACCCAGCCTCTGGACCCTTCGTGGGCCCCAATAGCTGGCTGTGAGTGCCCCTGTGCCTCCTGGGCCCTGATTCCTGGCCCCTGTGTGGGTTCCTGGCTCCTCCATGCTGCCATGGCCCACTGCCTGCTCCCTCCTTGCTGTCCTGGCTGTGCTGCTCTGGTGCCTGATTCCTGGGGTGTCGCTGCCCTTGCCTGTGGCTCTTGGCACCCTACGTCCCCCACCCCCATCTGCCTGTGCCCCCGGTGATCCCCTCCGTGGCCGTCATCTCTATTATCTGCCTCCGGTGCCCTGACCCACCCCCCCACGGCTCCCCAGTGTGCTGCTGACTGTCCTCATTTGCCTGTGCCCCCATCTGAACCTCAGCCCCCCCTCCTGGGTGCCCGTGTGATCTCAGGGTTCTGGGGCCCCTGGACTGCCCCCCCAGCTTCCTCCTGGGGGGAGGTTGTGTGACTTTGGACCTGCTGCACTGCCCTGGACCTCCAGTCTCCCCTCCATCGTGCCCTTGCCAGCGCTTGGGTTCTGAGTGTGCCTCCTGGACTGTTCTCGGCCAGCTCCCTGTTCCATGTGTGCACCCACTGTGCCTGTGCCCAGACCTCCTGGGGCCCCCCATTCCGGGACTGCCTGTGTTGCTGTGGGGGTGCCCGTGTGGACTGTTCTCTATTGGGTGCTCTGGTTGCCGTTGCCTGTGTCCCGCTGTGCCCCTGTACATTTTCCCTCCTCTTCCCTGTCCCTTGCCCCCCCCACCGCATGCCCATTGTGCCATGTGTGTTGTCTCCCTGCTCCCCGCTCCCATCATGTCTGTTCGGGGTTTTTATTGACCACGGGGGGTGGTTGCTCAGTTCAACACAACTGGGAATCCACTGTGGTAACTCAGAGCAGCGTAACGTCTGAAATCACCCTATGATACATCTATTTAAGCAGTCTTGTGGAGACAGGTATGATCTCTATAGAGGGGACTATCCATCAGTGCTGGCAGGTTGAAGGTCCTTTTGGATCTCCTGGTCTCTTTATAGATTTTCTAGGTAAGGCCTTTTGGAAACTAACTGAGTTCCTTTATAAATAATAAATGAGGGGATATTTCTCTCATGATTAATTTGGTTTCTTTGTGTATACAGAGAAGGATAACTGAAGCTTGTAGAATGATGAATGAAGGGCTGGTTTGTTGAAGATCCTTTTGGATCCCCTGGGCTCCCGAGAGATTGTCTTGGTAACGTTTTGTATTATATTTCTAAACAAGGGGCATAACACAGGGGAAGATGATTGGAGCTTCCAGTCAGCAGAATGTTGACTGGTGGGGATATACCGTTATGAATTTATGAGGACAGTAGTGAGTAGTATTATATGTATTACCAATTAATTTTCAAAATAATGTTGTATTGAATACTATGGACATATATTTATGTTTATGAATAAATTTTGTATATGTGTTTATAAGCTTAGGGTGAAGGTTCCATGCTCTCTGATTGGAGCATTATCTTTACACCAGATTGGAGTACTGTCTTGAAAAATGAGAATGAAACAAGAAACCCAGGAACTCATAGACCATTGGACCATTACATGATCAGATTCATGTTGGATTTTTTTTCATGATTATACCTTATTGGCTAATGTTGGATTAATATTTGAAGACTTATTATGATACTTGTTCATGATTTATACTTGACTGTTGTTGGATTGCTTCCTGGAAGAGTTCATGTTTATGACTCCTTGAAGGCTTATATATTAACAGTTTTGACCAACATATTACAAAACTAGGGATGGGCGAATGCGGTTCGGAATTTCGGAGTTCGGACTGAACCCGACCAGTTCGGTCGACCAAACTGAACTTCCAAACTGAACTTGATTTTCGAAACAAACTGAATTTCCGAACTCGGCTCTGTTCACCCATCCCTAAAAGATAATATTCCATTTAGTTCAATGGGGTTTGAATTTCCGAACTCTGTTTAGAAGTTCAGAGTTCGGACCAAACTCGAATAGTTTGGTTGACCGAACCGAATTTCTGAACTGAACCGAATTTCCGAACTGAACTTCCAAACTCAGTTCTGTTCCCCCAGACCTGTATAAAACCATATTTATAACTATTACATTAAAATTGATATTGTATAGTGGATTTATAATTAAGATGTTATAATAAATATGTTTTTTTAAATGTTATATATAGTTTTCCATTCACAGTCCCTTGTGGTTTCACTTCTGATGGTGGTTTTTTGCAGACTTTCACCCCTTTATTTTCTTGGTTTGGGTAATAATTTGAGCAGTACTCCTCCATAAAGTTGGGTTGACATATATTGTTGGCACTTATCTTAACTGTACACAGACAGCACTGATATTAACGTGTAAGAGTCTTGGAATAAGAAGGCAGGTGCAGGTGTCTGAAATACAGAGCTAGAATGTTTGCTACACTGTTGCAGTACAAACACAGTATGGTCTGGAAAAAAGAAACAAACAAAAAATTGTAGAGATATGTGCTTACTTACCAGAGCATGATGCTAGGAGGCTTCGGGGAGTAAAGGAGAAGTGGTGTAGAAGTTCCTGAAATAGGCTGTGTCCACAATTATTTCTCAAGAATGACCACTCTCTTTCCTTTAGTCTTACTGGAAAAGCAGATGATCTGAAGTGAGAGTTTGTTAAAAAAATATACAATGATACACTAAAAATGTGTGGCAAGAAAGGAAATTCCAAAATAAATGGTTGTGCTAAGTCTAAGGGATGATTTTTGTGAGTACGGAGAAAGGGGGAGTGTGGGATGAAGCAGAGTTAGTGTAGAAACAGGGAAATCTGACTGTAAGAACTGAACCAGTATTACCATCAGTTCTCCCACACCCACAATACAATGTAGTACCTCATTGCATGACATAAGAGACAAATTCCCCTCCTCTTAATCATCTGTGCAATAAGCAGATGCACTTGAGCTGCTGCCTGAGAAAGGAGCTATAAATGGAGACATTGTGTCCAAGTGAAGACAGAGATCACTTTCACATGAGACGACAGTGGAGTGGGGATTTCTGTGAGACAAAGGCCCTTTTTACATTGACAACACAGTAGGCCGGGGTGGGTGGAGATGGGTATGGGAACCCGCACACCCACTGGCAGCGAGCAGGGAGGCATTCACACAGACACCACTGTGGGAGGTTGTGGGAGGTCAGGGGAAGTCACGGCATCCACTCACTGGGCACCCGCTCACACAGAGCTCACCCATGGCACACCCAGACCATTCCCACAGACAACCCTGACACCATTTGGAGGGATAAACATGCCTCGCTGCATGATGTGACAACATGGCTGAGCGAAGGTGAACGAAACTGCGAAACATGTCGCTGCCCATTCCCTGGAAGACTCCAAGTGGGTGGGGCAGGAGGGGCAGGGAAGGCAAATTACTACAAAAAATCAGCCACATGCAAGCTGCCAGACAGCTGCTTGCCACTGAATTCAAACCCCCCTGCCCCCACTTGCAGACCACAACCAACACAAGCACACAGGGAAACCCAGCAGGGAGAGGGTTCAGGGAGGGCAGAACAGGGAGGGGGGGCACCCTGAGCGCAGCACAAGCAAGCCCCACTATGGGTGGGGACACACCAGACCCTTGCTGTCAAGTCCCACTGCACACGGGACCCCCACTCCCACCCCCCCACACACTGCGCAAGGCACAGGGCTGCATAGGATAGACAGGCAACCCAGCAAAGTGCACGATGAGTGCAGGACAGGAGGGCACCAAGAGGAGAGGTGCTTTCCAATAGCAAGACCCTGGCACCAAAGCTGCAGCAAAATGCAAAGCATGGTGTGGGGATGCACTGGACATAGGTACAGTCCCACATCATGCTAGGGAAGGGGGAAGATAGAAATACAACAGCCCTGGAGGAGAGGCAGAGACACACCCCCAAGCATGGCTGCCCAAGGGACAGGAACACCAGGGCCATTGCAGGGGATACGGAACCCAATGCAAACACTGGAGATGGCCAAATCATGAGGACAGGGGCCAAAGGGCTAGGGATGGGCGAACTAGGTTCGGAAGTTCGGAGTTCGGGCCGAACTCGGTCTGTTCAGATGACCGAACCGAACGTCCGAACTGAACACTCAAATTGTCGAACAGTTCGTAAAAGTTCAGATGAGTTTCAGGGGTGGGAAAAACGTGACTGAAGGTGGGGAAAATGTGACTGGAAGTGGTAGCAGGTGAGGAGCAGACTTCCTGGCACCAGGGGTGGAGACCAGGGTAAAAAAAACACCTTTGTTTCATGGTCAAAAAAACAAAAAATAAATTCGGTTTTGGTATCGATAGTGCTATTTTCAGTTGTTCAGCTGAACTGAACCCCGCCAAACCAAACAGCCGAACCTGAACTCGGATTTCAGACCAAACGTCCGAACATCCGAACCTATTCTGTTCGCCTATCCCTACAAAGGGCCAATCCACAGAGTACCCAAAGAAACACAGCACACCAACAGGGAGTGGGGAACTCACACCCACGGACCCCAGCCCAGGCAAGCATCCACCCTACACCACTCCCAACCAGCATCCACAGAGGAGGACCCCTGCAGGAAGGAGATCACAGACATGGGGGGAACAATGCTAAAATAAACTATTATAAAACAGAACACATAGACATAGGCTCAACAGAGCAACAGAAGAAGCCAAAGTGGATGAAACAGTCAGGGTGGAAACCCTGGACCCAGCTCCAGTGTTAGGCCCGGGCATGGTCCAGCTTGTGGGACCAGTGCAGGAGATACAGCAGTAGCTGCACAACCTTCTCCTGCTCCTAGGTCCTATTGTTGATGATCTCCTACACTAAAGGAGAAAGAGAGAGGGACACCACCATAAGCCCAGGCCAAAGGTCGGAGTATCCTGGGAGCCCACACCAATTGGGGGCGGGGATGGTAACACACGCAGAGGGGTAACTCCCTGCTTTCCTGGTAGACCCATGGTCTACCGCCGCCCACTGGAGGCGCACGGCAAAGGCCACCAGCCCCAGCCTCAGCACAGTCACAAGCACAATCACCACCGCTGAAGTGGAAGAGAAAGCAGGAGGTGGTGACAGGGGTAGGGGCATGAAATGGGGCAATGGGGAGCCCACCACCCCTAAGACTTCATCCAGGGCCAACACAGTCCTGTCAACCCATGACACGAGAGCCCTCCCCCCCATACGTGGCCCCCAAGGAAGTGTCAAGGGAGAAGGACTAGAGCCATCAGAGTGGGAACACTCACAGGCTGGAGCCCCAAGAGTGCAATGTCCCTCCATGACTGTCAGAGAATGAATGGGGGACCAATAGGGGGCAGTAGACCAATAATCCCATGGGGTCAGAAGTAGAGTGAGGCCAGGGCAACATAAAAGGACCGAAAAACACAAACAGCTGCAGAGGCAATGACCTGGAGAGAATGCAAAATGGGGGGGGTGTGCAATCACAAGAGACACAAGGGGGGACAGAGCCCTTGAAGGGGTGCAGACACAGGGCACCTCCATACATGCATCAGCACACTGCTCTGACAGGTTGCATGCATGGTGGAGGGCTACATAGGGTGCCAATACAGCCCTGCAACATGCATATGCAATCATGGAGCACTGTGAACGCGGTAACACAGTGAAGTTGGTGATAAGTATCTGGTCACCCTAGGATTGAGCATCACGATACCTGCAAGGGCCCAAGAGCACATACCAAGCCACCAGGGGGATCCAAATGGCAGCCTGACGAACCACTCAGGGTGCACATGGCATCCCACAATTAAGTCCCTGTCCCATCCCCAGCCCCCATGACCTGGCCATCATGGGCACATGAACCCTTGCTCCACATACACTTGCAGAGTGGCAAGTCCATGCAGAGTGGTAACACTCAGCTACAGAACACAGAGAGCCATCACAGCCCGCAAAGTGCAGGGGCAGTACGCAGTACAGATGGAGAGGCAAGAACTGCCCTACAGGAAAGGCACCCACACAGGTACCACAAGGGAGAGAGAACAGACTGGCAGTCCAGCCCATGGGAAAGGGCATGGAAACACCACACGGGAGCCATCAATGGGAACCCTGAACGACTGAACGGATGCCCAATGGAACTGCACACCTGGCATGTTGATGTACAGGTTACGTGCATGGGAGTAAGCACCTCGCTCACTCCCTGGCCATGGACCCCCTAGGCAAGTGATGTTAATGGGACAGGAGAATTCCCCCTCCACCCCCACAGCCAGCCAAATCCTGGTATCTCCTCCCCAGCACCCTTCACACAAACAGCTGGTACCACCCGGCCACAGAGACTGGAGGAGAACACATGATGAACAAAGCACATGCATTTTTTGCTACAGGGACCAGTCTGGCCCATCAGTAGGCAGAGCAAGCAGATGGCAGTGATGAACGGCAGCAAGGGCGTAGCTACCATAGGGACAGGCAGGACATTTGTCCTGGGGCCCACTGTGACTGGGGGCCCATCCCTATGCAGCTAAGCCCGCTGTGGCGCTGCGCAGCTGCCTGTCCGATTTTTTTTTTTTAAAAAAAAACCTCAAAGTTGCGGCTCAGCTGGGCACCCCCCCTGCTGGCTGACATTCTCCCCACAGCCTGGGAAGCCCCCCCTACACTTACTGTGCAAATCCAAAGCCGTTCTTCCGCTGCACGCTCCCTCCTGACTCCTTGCAGGCTGCTCCGGAGAGAACTCCAAAGCTTTTTTAAAAAAAACACCCACTGGGCCGGCTGTGCCTCACAGCAGAAGGTTGCACCCTTGTAACGAAGGTTCAGCGAGATGGTTCCGAACATTCTCACAAATGGGTTTGCGCTTGTGCACCCTTCTCTACCAGCATATATCAAGCGCTCACTAGTTTGAAAAATCACCCCTTGACAGTCTCGAGCTCCCCCCCCCAGTATATAAAGCACATAAGGCTCATGGATACCCAACAGTTCCTTCCAAAGGTGAGCATTTGTGAGAATGTTAAGCGCCATCTTGAAGAACCTTGTTTACAAGGCAGCAACCTTCTGTTCTTCTTAGAGTGGCTCCTCCCATTCTCACAAATGGGAGAGTACCAAGCCTAGAAACATTTGGGTTCTTTTTATTTAAGTTTCATGATTTTTAGGGCCCAGCCCATGATTTTTTAACATTGAGGCATCCTTGGGGTTGGAGATTTGTTTGTGGCATTCTATATTAATGCATGTCTTCAAATGCTGGGATTTGGGGGGAGGAATCATACTGCTCTTCGGGGTGGGGAGTGGAAAACAAGGGAACCTGGAGGAGGGATGGAATAGGCAACTTGCAAGGACATGGGAGTAGGGTTGTCATCTATGCAAATATGTAAGGAACACTTACGAAAAATACATGTTGTAGGACCTGCAGTTGCACCTTAGTCATCAATGCAGGCCCTGCAACATGTATTTTTCATAAGCATTTCTTAAATATTTGCGTAGGTGACAACCCTAGTTGCCATCTTTTGCAATCTGATCCTGAGACTCGCATTCAGCCTATAGGAGTCTTGGGGTCAAATGGTGAAAGTTGGCAACCCTAGTGTGGAGAATGAGGGCTAGTTCCCCACTGATCTTCTTCCAGGTCAGGTTATTTGAGAGGAGGGGCATGAGCAGGTGAAGAAGGTCACGGGTGTTTGCACTGCTAGAGCAGAAACCCCAAGCTCCTAAACTTGGTGGAGACAGACTTCTTGGGCTCTGGTACATCCTTGTAGTTGCCCCCTCCCCATCTCTGATCTTCTCATAAGTTTTGAAATCAATTTCTGAAGGTCATACTGAAGGTCCCGGAATGTTCGCCTGGTGCATTGGCTTATGCTGTGTCTGGTCAGCTCTGTATATCTTGCATATTTTGTACACTTGCTTGTCTGTTTTGCACAGTGAGGGGCCGGGCTTTGCTTGGGG
>QEPC01009940.1:197694-210151 GCA_003113815.1 Sphenodon punctatus | reverse complement strand
TGTTTGTTACCTGTGCGTCCTGGCTACCCTCCAAGGTCAGACACCATGTGCTGGACCATGGCGTGGCTCCTGATCATTCTGTTATGGCAGAGGTGCTCAACCCTTTACCCTTCTACCTTTGGGTCAGGGCATCCTGTGTATGCAGCTGTGTGGTTGAACTGCACATAGGCCAAGGGTACTCCATGACATGCACCTTTACACCATTTCAACATTTCATATGAACATTGCCGGGCTGGAATGGTACCCTATGGAGCCCTGGAACTTGCACAAGAAGTGCTTGAGCGGTGTTAAGGTACATGTCTGACAGTACCCCAAGTCTCCAGTATGCACATTATTATTATTATTATTATTATTAACAAACATTTATATAGCACAAGCAGTGTACCTGGCACTTTACAAGTAATAAAATAGACACGGTCCCTGCCCCTAGGGCTTACAATGTCTATTCCACCAGGCGTTTAGCAAGGGTTTGGGTTTGAGTTGGGTGGGTGGGCGGGGGTGGGGGTGTGTATTTGGTACCTTCTTTTAAAGTCGTTTTAAGTGTTTTTTCTATTTATATGATGTGAGCTGCCCCGAGGTGCCTGAGGCAGGAGGAGCGGGATAATAAATTTTTTAAATAAATAAACAAATAAATGAACAAATAGTTGGGAGGAAACAATGGCAGGCCAGTGGGAGCTTGCATGTTGGACAGATGGGCATGGTGGGCTGGCGTCACAGTGGGCACCTAAGCAACACAAATTATGGATGTGGGGAGGGCGGGAAACACCATACCGAAAGGCAGGAGTGGGGCAGTCCAAACCAACAGTTCTCCTGTCTGTCCTGCTACAGGTCCACACCAGCAGGAGTGCTGCCTGCCTTGGAAGTAACATTCATAGGTGTCAAGTGGACTCAGGCACTGCAGGCACAGACTCTGTAACACAGGGAGGGTCTGGTGTGGGACCTGATGGATGAGATCACAAGTCAGGTGGATGAGCTCTGGGATGCTATCCAGGGGCTGGAAGAGGAGCACCAGCATTTCCTTTGGCACTGCGCCATACAGCACAGAGACACTACCACTGGGGGCCACAGAGAACACTGGATGGAGAGATGACAATGGGACCACCAACTGCGGCAGATTCAGGATTTTCAGAGGTCCATGGAAATGGAGGGCCAGAGGCTGAAACATCAGGCTATAACAGGAGGGCAACATCATACTGTAGTCCCTAAGGATGCAGCACACCCTCCTGGCCACTGCAAGTGCTGCTATCACTGCCACGCTGGGGCAGGCTCCAGTTGCTGACCTCCCATTGAAGCTCCCAGAAGAGAACAGACCCCTCCAGACCTGGACTGCCCAACCTGGTCTCGTCACCAGTCAGTTCCATTCTTCCTCTCCTCCCCCAAACCCAGAAAACTCTGCCACAATCTGCAGGCAAACAACTTTTTTCATTAATAGAAATTACGAGATCTTGATCCCATTAAAGTCAATGGAAAAACTCTCACTCCTTTCACATGGACTGCGATTTCACTCATGGGAAGTGACTTCTCATTGACTTCAGTGGGAAAAATCTGAATCTGTAAATCTGATTCCGTAATAAAATATGGAAATACCAAGGGAAACAAAACGGAAATAAACATAAATGAAATTTCCCCTAGCAGACCATGAATAAAAACACATTACAGCATCCTGTTTGGCAGCATTAAAATGAATCTTTCGGGACCTGACCACCATCAGCCCAGGGATGCAAGGGGGATGGCCTGGCCATGCAGGGCAATGGTAGAACAAATATTTTCCCTCTCAGGGGTCACTTTGAATATTAGTACAAGCCCTGAGGGTCTCACAGAAGTTGGGGGGGGGTACTGAATGGGTGCACTCTGGAAGAAGAGTGACCAGTTCACTGATTTGTGAAATAGATCTAGCCCATATCCTTGTGTGCATGCCCTCACCCATGCTTCCTTACTTTCAGCTCAGTTTTTTGGTGCTTTCTGTTAGGAACTGGATCAGGAACTGGAAAGTGGCCAAATAAAAAATTGGATGTGGCCTGTATTTGGCCCCCAGGCCTGATGTCCCCTACCCCTTATGTAGGGGAATTGTTGCAGAAGGTTTGTCCCAGAATTTCAGCCCCTGTGGACAGATGGCTGGCAGGCATTCAACAAGGGCTCCCTTGCAGAGCAAAGGCAAACTGTCCTGTGCACGAGAAGCCAGGAGTGGCCAGCCCAATGTCTAAGATATTTAAGACAACAGGAAGTGTTGCTGCCCCCTCCACAGAATCCTAGGGTTGTATGGGATCTCAGAGGTCATCTAGTCCAACCCCCTGCTCAATGCAGGAAATCTACAGCTACAGCATCGCCGACAGATGTCTGTCCAGGCTCTGTTCCAAAACCTCCAGCGAAGATCCCACCACTGCCCTAGGCCGTCTGTTCCACTGACAAACAACTCTCACCATGAGGAAGTTCTTCCTAATGTTTAATCACAATCTGCTTTCTTGTAATTTGATCCCATTATTACTAGTCTTGCCTTCAGGGTCAAGAGAGAACAAGTCTTTGCCATCTTCTGTGTGATAGCCCTTCGGGTATTTGAAGACTGCTAGCATGTCTCCCCTTAGTCTTCGCTTCTCTATGCTTCTCTATGCGAAACATACCAAGCTCTTTCAACCTTTCCTCACAGAACTTGATTTCCCTTTCCAGACTCCTGACTATCTTTGTTGCCTCTGAACCTGTTCCAATTTGTTGACGTCCTTCTTAAATCAGTGTCCAGAACTGGACACAATAGTTCAGGTAAGATCTGACCAGCACAGAATAGAGTGGAACCATTACTTCTTGTGATGGGCTGAGCTATACCATGCACTGACCAAATATCATTCCATATCTCCTCGCTTCCCTCCTTCTCATAATTGTAATTAGAGGTGTGCACCAGGGACCCATGTCATTTTTGTTTTGTTTTTGTTATTTAAATCTGATTTTGCTTTTGCTTTGGTTTTCGTTTTCCTTTGGTTTCAATGGAAAACACATCTTCAGCTGTAATTTGTCTGTTTTTCATTATATTTGGATGAACCCTCTGGTGCTTGTACAAAAAGTGTACAACATTAGTTATACCAAACTTCAGAAAGTTTGTGTAAAAGAATCATATTTTACAAACAGTTAAATGATGCTATTTTTCAAAATCTGCATATACATTCCTGGCTGTAACATTTTTGTTTCCTATCTAATGTGGATGAAACCTGGCAATATTATACCCCTCCCTATGTTTAATATCCATGCCAACTTTCAAAAGGCTCTAGCGGACCTGGCCTTGGAGGTGGTGTTGGGCTCCCCCAGGACTTTGGTTCTGGGGGACTTCAACGTCCACGCCGATGCCGGCCTTGTTGGGGCGGAGCGGGAGTTCATGGCCGCCATGGCAACTATGAACTTGTCCCAGGAGGTGATCTGCCCGACCCACGTGGGGGGACATACCCTCGACCTGATCTTCGGCTCTGGCCTTGAGGCGGGGGGTCCGGTTGTGGGGGAGGTGACAGCGGTGCCCTTGTCGTGGACGGACCATTACCTCCTTCAGGCCGGTCTTTTAGCGCGCCCCCTCCAGAAGGGGAAGGGACCAGTTAGGATGGTCCGCCCTCGGAGGCTGATGGAACCCCAGCGGTTCCAGGAGGTCCTGAGGGAGCTTACCCTGGATGTGGACGGTCACTCTGTGGATGAGCTGGTCCGGCATTGGAACATCTTGCTGGAGGAGGCCATTGACAGGGTGGCTCCGAGGCGCCTTCTGCCTCGGTCTCGTCACCGCAGGACCCCTTGGTTTACTGAGGGGCTGCGGTGTATGAAGCGTGTGGGCAGGAGGCTAGAGCGACGCTGGCGTCGGACTCGGTCTGTCTCCGATCGTCTTCTCCATAGGGCCCATTTGCGGTCCTATGTGGAGGCTGTGAGGACGGCGAGGAAGGAATTCCTCGCCGTCCTCATAGCGTCTGCGAAGTCGCGTCCAGCGGAGCTGTTTCGGGTGGTGCGGGGGCTGGTTAGTCCGGCCTCCCTCCGCCTGGATGGGGACTTGTCCCGGGCCCGCTGTGAGGAGTTTGTCATCTACTTCGCAGACAAGATTGCTCGGATTCAGGCCGATTTCGACGCTGGGTTGATAGCAGTAGGGGAAGAGCGCGGGGGGGCGGAGGGTCCGTCTGGTCCATCTTTATGGGGTGAGTTTCAGGAAGTGACGCCGGCCGATGTGGTGGATGTCCTGGGGTCTGTGAGGGCCACGTGTTGTCAACTAGATCCGTGCCCGTCCTGGTTAATAAAAGCTTCCGGGGAGACGTTGGGGACGGTGCTGGCGAGGGTGGTGAATGCGTCCCTTCGGCAGGGGAGGTTGTCGCCTTGCTTAAAAGAGGCTGTGGTGCGCCCCCTGCTGAAAAAACCATCGTTGGACGTAGACGCGCTCGCCAGCTACCGACCTGTCTCTAACCTTCCCTTTTTAGGGAAGGTTATTGAGCGGGCAGTGGCGCTCCAGCTCCAGGGTCATCTAGATAATATCGGGCTCCTTGACCCTTTTCAATCTGGGTTCCGCCCCGGCTATGGCACCGAGACGGCGTTGGTGGCCTTGGTGGACGACCTCCGCCGGGAGATGGATGCGGGATGTTCGACATTTCTCATCCTGCTCGATCTCTCGGCCGCTTTTGACACCGTGGACCATGGGCTGCTGTTGAGACGACTGCGTGACCGGGGGGGTCTGGACGGGACTGTTCTTGAATGGTTCCGTTCATTCCTCTCGGGGAGGAGCCAGCGGGTGGTGTTGGGGGAGGAAACATCGAGCCCCCGCGCCTTACCGTGTGGCGTTCCGCAGGGATCGATCTTGTCTCCATTATTATTTAACATCTATATGCAGCCCTTGGGGGAGGTCGTGAGAGGGTTCGGGGTGCGATGTCACCAGTATGCTGATGATACTCAGCTGTACCTCTCGTTTTCTACTGACCCAGACCCTGCTGTCTCGGTGCTATCCCAATGTTTGGAGGCCGTGGCGGATTGGATGCGGCGGAGCAGACTGAAGCTCAACCCAGATAAGACGGAGGTGATGGTGGTGGGGAGGGCGAAGGGGGTGGTGGCCCCCCTGATTGGGGGGGTTTGCCCCCCTGTAGCTCAGCAGGTCCGGAGTCTGGGGGTCATATTGGACGCAGACCTGCGGCTGGAGCGGCAGGTGGAGGCAGTCGCTAAGGCTGCCTTCCGCCAGCTTTATCTGGTACGTAGGCTGCGTCCGTATGTCTCTGGCCCGGACCTGGCCTCCCTCATCCATGCCTTCGTCACCTCGCGGCTCGACTACTGTAACGCGCTCTACGTGGGGCTTCCCTTGTTCTTGGCCCGGAGGCTGCAGCTGGTGCAGAATGCGGCGGCCCGTCTTCTTACGGGGACGGGTCGCCGGGAGCACATTACACCGGTGCTCCGAGCGCTGCACTGGCTGCCGATAGTGTGCCGGGCCAAGTTCAAGGTCCTAGTAATGATCTATAAAGCCCTATACGGCCTTGGCCCCTCTTACCTTAGGGACCGCCTCGCCCTTCGCGCCCCGGAACGGCTCCTGCGGTCTGCCGGGGGTGCCCTCCTGGAGGTCCCCCGTGTTAAGCGGGGGGCCACGATGGAGCGAGCATTCTCGGTGGTAGGGCCGCGGCTGTGGAACTCCCTTCCGGAGGAAGCTCGCCTGGCCCCAAGCCTTTTGACATTTCGGCGGAACTGTAAGACCTGGCTGTTTGCCCAGGCCTTTGGGAGGGAGGGGGGGGTGATTTTTAATCCCCCACCTGTATATTTATTCTTATACCACCCTGTTTTATTGATATGCTTTATAATTGTATTTTAAATGTTTTAAATGGTTTTTATTGTAAACCGCCCCGAGCTGCTGTGCAGGATGGGGCGGTATAAAAATCTATTAAATAAATAAATAAATAAATAAAGGTTCCTGGTGGTATATGCAATTAACCTATAAATATATGTCTGTCAGTAAAATCTTTGTAGTCCAACAAGTGTACATGAAGTTTGGCAGTGCTATATCTTACACTATCACGGTCATCTCTGCCAAATATCAAAAAGTTGTGATAAAGGTTTCCAATTTTATATGCTTGTACAGAATATACACAGAATGAGCCTATGCCATGGATTCTCTTACGTGTCACTGTGGTATAAGGTTGGTTTGTGATGCCAATTTAACAGCAGAAATGTCAACCAAATAGCCTCATTCTGTGCTGCAACCATCCCAACATCTCTCCCCCACTTGTTACTGGGAAGAAGTCAGAAACATCAGTTTAGGGAAGAGTCAATAGAGATTCTCTTATGTCCTCTGTCAACAGTGTTACAGGATGTGATGATTATGATAATTGGTCAGCATGGATGTGTAAACTATGTTTCCTGATATCTGGGATGCTATCTCCAAAGTTTTAGTTATGTCCCTTCTATGCCCGCCTCGAAGCCACCACTGATTGGTCCTGTAAAGCTGGAAGCATGCAGTAATTGGCCCAGTGAATGTGTCTGTCAGTCTGTTGGATTGCTCCCCATTCTCCTTTTTGCAGCCTCCCTCCCCCTGCCATGCCAGGTGCCTGCCTCTGACTGGCATTGCATATGCTTATATTTATTTGAATAATGGTCTTCAAGGAGACAACTTCAATTGCTTATCAAATTGAGTCACTTTATCAAATTATCCTGTAGGTTGTCAGAGATGACAGGGATTATGTGGGCTAAATGTCTGACAAATTACTTGTAAACAGGATTGAATATAAAAATGTTACAGCCAGAAATGTATTTTCAAGTAAATAACTTTTAACATCAGAAAACCTTATCCAATATTTCTGAAATTTGGCAGGATTGGTACACTATCCAATCATTTCAAAATGTGGTACACATAATGGCCTCCATTGGTGGTACAATCCCAAATTTCATCAGAATTGAATAAGAAACCAAACAAATATTGCTGGAAATACGTTTTTTAGTATTTTCCCATTATTTAAAATAGATTTTTTTGTTTTCATTTTTGTTTTCATTATTATTTTTCTTTTCCATTTTTACAGTAATGAAAATGAAAATCACATTTTTTTTTCAAAATGCACACCCCTAATGATAATAAGGGGGATATAAGTTGGGGTCTTCCTCATCACTGAACCTGTACCAACCACCTCCTGCTCCCTGAGTAGCATCAATAAGACTCTGAGCTGCTGGAAGGTTGTGTTTCAGCAATCTGCAGCTGACACTCTGTAGGATCTCCCTTAGACTCATCATTCTGTTTTTCCATTACTACATGTGCAGCTATCTGAGCTTCCTTACACTTTCCCTACCAGTTCCTTGCTCTTTTTCCCCAATAAGTGTATGTATCTTTATGTTCAGCATTCTCCCTCTGGGATCAGTTTAGCAAAGTGACCTGAGGCACTGTGCTACCACTGAGGGTAATTACAGACGTGACGCCACCACAGTCAACCACACTGGATCGTAGTGTAAACATTCATGTAAGCAGCCTCCAAGAAGCCCAGCTCAATCAAACCAGATACCATTAAGAGACATTGCAGGCAAAATCCGGAGGTGGCCAGACTGAACATGATTAGAGATGTGTGAACACAGTTCAGATGTTATAAGGTCAGCCCGAACTCAGCCAGTTTGGAAGCGTGAACCCATCCAGTTTGGGCGTCTGAACCGAGCCAGTTCGGATGCCCGAACTAGATGCCAAAACCGAATGCCAACACCCCCGAACAGTTCGGCCATGTTCGAATGAGTTTAGGTGGGAAAAATCTGGCTGGTGGATCTAAGGACGGGGGCGAGATGGGGGAGCTGAGGAGCAGACTTCCTTTTGCCAGGAGTGGAGAGGCTTGTACTAGCATCCAGCCTGCCCAATCACCATCCCTCTTTTCCTCAGACCACTGGCTTCGCAGTCTGTGATTGGCATGGGGCTAGGCTGCACAGAGCCAATGGGGCTTGTGGTAAGGCGGATACAGCAAGTAACAAAAGTCATTGCCCTCCCCCCTTCCAAAACCTTCTGAGCTAGCCACTGATCCTGCCAGCAGACGTTTTCAGAAGTCTCCGTCTTCCAGTAGTTTGTGTTCTTAATTTATAGAAATAGATAGAGATAGTGTGTAGTGATTCAGGTTTAATATTTTATAGTGTGTTTGAAGGACTAGGCCTTTGTAGATATTAGATAATATTCCATTTGGTTCCATAGGCTTTAGAATTGTTAATAGCAGTTAGAGTTAGTGTAGTAAATATATATAATATTCATTTTTTGATTAAATAAATAAATAAATAAAATATAAAATCTTCCTCAGCATAATTTGGAAAGGAAAAATGATTTATAAAGGGAAGCAGGAGAGGCCGGTCTTCTGCCTGTAAGGTGGGCAATGGGGCACGTGGCAGAGGTGGCAGGGGTCATTCCAGTGGAGTGAGAGCAGGCATCACAGCAGCCCAAGTTCACTACCACGCCCCAAACTGCACAGGCCTGATTTTAACAGTTGGGCATCAGAGGCTACCAGCAGTGGCACTAGGGGTGTGGTTCTATGGCACCTCCTGCCAGTGTCTTCCACTGCCACGCAGGGCACTGGAAGGCCTGCATTCCAGGAGGCTGCAGCTGTCTCTGCTGTGGCTGCAGGAGCAGGTGCAGGTGCTTTGGGGTCAGATGTTCCTCCAGAGCAACCATTGTCCCCGACCCCCATTATTGAGGGTCCCCGGGCAATGGCAGCATGGAAAGCAGCAGCAGCAGCTATAGGAGTCACAGAGAGAGTGGCAGCAGCATGGTGGGAAGTCCATCATCCTCACGGTCCCAGTACTCCCTTTCATGGGACATCACTCAGATGTGGGACAGCAGGGCAGACAGTAGTCCTGCGGAGGAGATGTCTGCTGCTGAGGCGAAGGCTGTCACTCTGAGAGCTGTGGTGCCACCATGTTCTTCCCCTCCCATCTGCACTGTCATTGGTGCATCACCCAGTGCAGGCCAGAAGGCAAGAGGGGGCAATAAATCCTCTGTATGGTCGCATTTTAAGTTGGTTCTGGCGGATGATCCTAGGGAGGTGCAGTGCACTTTATGCCAGAAGGTGGTGAAGCATAGGCAGGTGCTCACCAACCTTGGCACAACTACCATGGCAATTGGCATTTGGGCTGTTGCGGCAGCAGCTGTTATCGCACCGTAATTCCATACCTCAACCTCGGCATCCCATGTTGCACCTCGCAGAATTCCGCGTGGTACCCCGCGATTCTGCGATTGTTCCGCTACAGGAATCCGCAGATGTGGCATGTATGTGCTTGACCGATTTGCTGATCGTTAATCAGCGGTCTTTTACCACGTTCTGCCAATTTAATATATGAGAGACAGACAGGCATGAGCGTCTATCGCGGTTCCGTGAAGTGAGTAGCTAATAATATGACTAGGCTGCCGCTGCGCCGCTGCACTGTGCTGCGTGTGACTGTGAATGGTCACGCTGACACTGACTGCTGGTGCTGTGTGTGTGTGTGTGTGTGTGTGTGTGTGTCGTACTGCTCTGTACTGCAGTAATTGCTCATTCTTCTAAATACATGCTGGTGTTTTTATTATATGGCAAATTGATATTGTATGTAAACGTAAATTGATCTCCAAAGTAAAGTTTTTTGAACAAAACTCCTGGTTAGAGCTTAAAGTGACCTGTGTATTGGCTGACCGAGTCATTTTGAAGTTGAATTAATGAAGTGTGCTCATGTGCTGTGTGAACGAAGTCCATGAGTTCTTAAAATCCTCATTCCTAAGTTCCTCAGTCTAGAAGAAGGGAATCAAACAGCAACACTCAGTTGGCATAGTTGTTAATATCCCTGCTTGCTATATGACTTGTAGCTGTAATTCAGCTGGTTCAAATCCCCACTGTTGCATATAACAATTTTTTTCATTATTACTTTTATATTAGTTTTATTGTTTGTTGTGTTATTATTATAAATATAGCTGTGTTTGCCATACTTTGTAATATAAATAACCAATAAATTCTTACTTATGACATTAACCCCAGATTAGCGCAGCCGAGCCAGGCGGCGTGATGATTGCTATTAATCCCCGCCCCCTACTGCAACCAGCGTTACGCATACTCACTTGCAGTCACGGAACGCCCTCGCCGATGCAATGACTGCCCTGCACCTGCCCCAGCCCCACACCTGTCCTTACGTGACCACCTTCCCTCCCCCGGCCTGGACACTAGAGTTCTTTGTAGTACATCGCAGAAGCCTTTGCCAGTTGTTGGTAAATCTCACACCAACAGAAAAGCAGCCTGAGCAACAGAACTCTGTTGGTGTAGTGGTTAAGATCACTGCTTGCTGTAAAATTTTGAGCTGTCATTTTGCGGGTTCAAATCCCTGTTGTTCAGTGTATCTTAGTTTTTTTGTTAATCATTACATTATTGTTCTTGTTTTTCAATAATACAATTACTGCTGTGCTGTGCTCATGACATACTTTATATGCCCAAAAATCAGCTTTCTTATTACATTAACCTATAGAAATACATTCACATATCTGTGGAGAAACTTTAAGCAGGCTGCTAGGCAACTATCAACAACGCAAGCTGGGGAGGGAGATTTAAACTGTGTGTGCACTGTGCAGTCAGTACAGCACCGTGACGTGTCGTGATGAAGCCAGGCAGGAGGGATCTAAGGGGAGATATGAGAGAACAATGAGGAGGTGGCTGCAGGCTCAGCACTGACAGCACCACTGTCATCCTTGTACCCCCACCTGGGCAGGGCGGCGCACAATCACCTCTCCAGTCTCCACCCCTCTGTGTTGGCTGCCAATTGTGTTGGGTGTAGTACACAATCCCTCCCTCGCCTCACGTGTAGCATCCCTGCTCTGTGTGTTGAATGCCTTCCTCTGGTATAACCGCGGAAGGAGCCTCAAAGCCGCCGGTGAGCATGGAGCATGGACTAGGGGTCGGAAGCGCATGGGCCGGGGAAATAGACATGGACTAGGGGTCTAGGGGTCTAGGGGACATGGACTAGGGGAAATAGACATGGACTAGTGGTCAGGGAAGCGCATGGGCCAGGGAGGCGCTGCTGGAGCTGTAGGTAGTGGGGACCCCGAGTCCCTGCTCCATGCTTGCTGGTGGCTTCGAGTCTTCCGCAGCTACCAGGAAAGAGCAGACAGAGTCTTGCCCACACCCATTTGCACCTCTACAACTACCCCACATCCCTGGCTGGGTGTGTGTTGGGGGTTAGTGTGTGTGGGGGGAGGTCAGTCAGTACTGGGGACTGGAAGGGGTCAGTCAGTAATGGGGGATGTGAGAGGAGGAGGTCAGAGTAGTACTTGGGGGCTGGGAGAGGTCAGTTCTGGGGGATGTTGGGGATTAGTGTGGATGGAGGAGGAGGAGGTCAGTAGACTGGGAGTGGGAGGGTCAGTTCAGGGGGCCAGGGAGATTAGTTCACAGAATCACAGCTCCCCCTGCACTGGGGCAGGCAGGCAGACAGGCAGGCAAGTCCTGTTCACCCATGATCCTCCAGTTCCTGACCGCCCGCAGCCAGCCAGTGTCACCGGAGCTGTAATAAAGTGTGGAAATATGTACAGGACAGTTGTAATAATGTACATGTGAAAATAAAGAACTGCATCCTGTGGTCCCTGCGTGTAGTGAAGTTTAATGTTAAGCAACTAGGGCTAGGATTACCTGCCGCGTAGCTCATGCTATTCAAAACTTCCCCTATCCCAGCCTAAAAAGACTTCCCCTCCCCATGAAGAATTGTATGTTATCGAAACCATACATCTATGACCATGATAGAGCATAGGTGGCTGGCTACCCATAGTTTATCTGGAATCTGTTAGGCAAACGTCCCCTCTCCCTCAAGTCTGAGTCTGAGAATGGTGAGTGAATGACTCACACAGCATGCCACAACCCCCCTCCCCTCCCCCCCAGGCAAGAGTATTTTACTTGATTTTATTTTGAACTAGCCAAAGAAACGTCCCACTTCCCCCTAGTGTAGCTGTTGAGTGAATAAGTAAGGACTGAGATTGAACTCCCCAGTCCCTGCGCTGTCCAGGCCAATAAGCTCCGCATCCCACCCCTTGCGTCCCTTCGTCTCCATTAATTACAGCAATGTTGCCGGTTTGGCTTATCTACTGTCCTTGTAGCTCCCAATTACAAATAATATGGTTTATTATTACATTAAATTATATCAGAGATTCACATATCTGGGTTAGAAACTTTAAGCACGCTGATGAAGGCAAAAACCAGTAAAGGCACATCTTTTAAAAAACCCAACAGTGGTCTGTTGGGAAAAAAATTGATTGTGCTGGTAAAATTCCTTCATGACTCCATATTAAAATGGCAATCGGATCAGTCCTCGATCCCAGAAGAAGAGTACTGGAGGTAGTGGCTACAAATCAACTGTCTAGCTGTTCATGATCCATGTTCCTGAAAAACAGCCTTTAAATAAGCACAATTATTGGTCACACATCATATAACTGTATGCTAGTGGGGGGTGGACCCAGGGACTCCCCCTGGTGAGAGCAGGCGGAGGACCGGGAGGGTTGGGGGGGAGGGGGTGGCTC
>QEPC01009940.1:180180-191016 GCA_003113815.1 Sphenodon punctatus | reverse complement strand
TAGTCACTGTTCCTGAACAGCAGGTGTTGAGTAGGATTTTTAGATTGCTTTAAGTTTCATTTCACTTTTGTAATGAAATGAAACTTAAACCATAAACTGAAACCTTGTGTTATGCACTGTACAGACTCATTGAGTATGTAATGTATGTATTTCACTACAGACTCCTCTTCTACTTGTGATTCCCTCCCCCATCCCATATATATTGGATGTATATATATCCATATATATCCATATATATATCCATATATATGGATATATGGATGTATGTTAGCTTAGTGATAGAGATAGCATTAGTTATTTAGTTTTAGTGTTTGTAGGAGTAGGTCTGTGTAGTTATTAGAGGATCCATTTAGTTCATAACATTTAGATTAGTTAATAGCAGTTAGATTTAGTGTAGACAGATATATATATTAGATTTAAAAAAATAAGAAAACCCCATATAAAAACCAAAAAAACAAATAAAGAACAAAAGAAAACCATATAAAACTCAATAAAAAACCAAAAAAACATATAAAAAAAACAACGCCCCATAACAACACTTCCCAAACGGCCGAACGGCCGAATCGAACAGCCAAACGGCCTAACCGAACAGCCTGTTCGGACGACCGAACTGAACAGCCGAACCCGAACTCGGCGAACGAACCGAACGAAGGAACCAAACGAACGAAATGAACGAATCCGAAATGAACGAACGAAATGAATGGACGAACCGAACGAATCCGAACCGAACGGACGAACCCGAACCACGATCTGTTCGCCCATCCCTATGCATCATGACTTAATAGAACACAAGAAGCAATTACTTATCAGTAAGCTGTGATTTAAAAAATCTCTTTCAGAATTGTCGTAAATGAACTTACCTAAAGTCTGTTGTGGAGCAAAAGATGTGTTTGTTCCTGCAGACCGTCTGCAGAATGTATCAGGGGAGGCAATCTGCACAGTAAATGAAAAATGAGGATGTTAGCGCATGTGTATTATTTTTAGTTTGCATATTTTTTATATCTTTATTTTCTCTCAAAAAGGCTGAAATTTTTTTCATCGGTATTTTTGTATAAGTACAATTGTATGTAACTATAATATAACGAGAATTGTAGTTATATTATTGTGTATTGTATTGTATCATGTAGTTGTACAATCATGAAAATAAAATTAAAAGAAGCAAAATTTTTGCAGGGACGCTAAAGGTTGTGTGAATTATGGGAATAGTGGCAGTGGCAGTTGCAGAACATAAGGTTGCTACCTTGTAAAAAATGTTCTTCGGTATGGCTCTAAACATTGTCACAATGCCAACACAACTGAAACTACTGTTTGTAGATGAACGTCAAGGTTCATTGTTTACTGTGTGTGGCATAAAGACTGTCATCGTTCGTGTGATTGTTAAAAAAGTAATCAGTGGTTGATATGACTGTGTATATAACGTCGCCCGAGAGCATCACTTTTGTGAGAATGTTTGGAGCCAGCTTGCAGAACCATTGCTTGCAAGGTAGCAACCTCGAGCCACACCGATCCGGCGGTGATTTGTATCTTTTTTGAAAAGACAATGCTGCCAGTGCCTGCCTGATTGGCGGACTGATCACCCAGGCTCACCCAGGTTCTCCCTGGGGACTCTCCGGGCAGCCCCTCCCCCCCAGCTGTGTCTATTTCCCTGTGTGTTTGCTTCCCCGACGCTCCCCGAGTCCATGCTACAGGTGGCTTCTGAGCCTTCTGCGGCTACTGGCTATGAGACTCGGTTCAGGCTCAGAAGCTGCCGCCAGTAGCTGTGGAAGTTTCAGAAGTTTCAGAAGCTGGTGCCAGCGAGCCTGGAACAGGGACTCGGGGAGGGTTGGGGAAGCAAGCACATGGGGAAATAGACACGGCCGGGGGTGGAGGGGAAGAATCCGCCAGCGAGCCTGGAGCAGGGACTTGGAGAGGGTCGGGGAATCACATGGGGAAATTGAGATGGCTGGGGGGTTGCGGAGGTGCTGCCTGCAGAGACCACGAGTCTTCCACGACTACCGGCTATTCCCCCCATCCCTCCTTCAGGATCTCCCTGGGTGACTCTCCAGGCAGTCCCTCCCCCCCGGCCGTGTCTATTTCCACGTGTGCTTGCTTCCCTGACCCTCCCCGAGTCCCTGCTCCAGGCTCACCAGCGGATTCTTCCCCTCCCCCCCCCNTCCACGACTACCGGCTATTCCCCCCATCCCTCCTTCAGGATCTCCCTGGGTGACTCTCCAGGCAGTCCCTCCCCCCCGGCCGTGTCTATTTCCACGTGTGCTTGCTTCCCTGACCCTCCCCGAGTCCCTGCTCCAGGCTCACCAGCGGATTCTTCCCCTCCACCCCCGGCCATGTCTATTTCCCTGTGTGCTTGCTTCTCCGACCCTCCCCGAGTCTCTGCTCCAGGCTCGCTGGCGGATTCTTCCCCTCCCCCCGGCCATGTCTATTTCCCAGTGTGCTTGCTTCCCCGACCCTTCCCGAGTCCCTGCTCCAGGCTCACCAGCGGCTTCTGAGACTTCCACGGCTACTGGCGGCAGCTTCTGAGCCTGAACCAAGTCTCATAGCCGGTAGCCGCGGAAGGCTCAGAAGCTGCCGGCAAGCCTGGAGCAGGGTCCGTCAGGCAGAGAAGGCTTTTGGGAGTGCTAAGCAGCAGCAGACAGATGCCCTTGGGGATGGTGGGGGTGGAATCAGCCACCCCTTTCAACTGGCCTGGTCTATCAACTGCCCCCAGCCCTAGCAGCAGCAGCACCAGCAGCAGGCTGATCAGCAGCAGCACCCCTGTTGCCAGCAGCAGCAGCTCGTATATGCAGGACACTCTGGTGAGCATGTACTCATGCACAGCAGGGCAGGCAGTATGGCCGAGGGCATTGGTGGAGGTGGTGCCCAGATGTTTGGAGTTTGGAACAAACTCGGTCTGTTCGGAGGACCAAACTGAATGACCGAACCGAACGAAAAAATGACCGAACAGTTCGGTCATGTTCGGATGAGTTTGGGGCGGGAGAAATGTGACTGGAAGGCCCATTTGGGTGAGAAAAACGTCACTGGAAGGGGGACACAGCTGAGGAACAGACTTCCTGGCACCAGGGATGAAGATCACGGGTGGTCTCAGGGGAAAATGATACCAATACTGAAAAAAATCTTTCAATTCGGTATCAGTACTGATAGTGCTATTTCGAATGTTTGGCAATGTTTGGCCAAACCAAACTCCGCCAAACTGAACAACCAAACCTGAAATTGGTTTTCGAACCAAACGACCGAACGGCCAACCATCCGAACTGCGTTCTGTTCAGACATCCCTAGTGCCCAGGCAGAGTTACCTGAGGGAGTACGACAGTGCCTCTGCAGCAGTGGAGAACTATCTGGAATAGGAGCCAGGCATTGAACCCAGCAACGATCTCTTGGTCCAATACTGGGATGACAAGACCACCATGTGACCGGATCTATGCAAAGTGGCCAAGGGTTTCTTGTCCTGCCCACCAACAAGTGTCCACAGTGAGCGGGTGTTCTCCATGGTGGGGGAAGTTTGCTCGCCGCACCGCCTGAGACTGGGGGCAAAGTTGATGGAGCAATTGCTTTTTATAAAGGTCAACCTACTGCTGCTGGGATTCCACGAGCTGCCCCTGGACATGGATTGATGGTGCAGTGGCACACGCCATTCAATGCCCAGGGCAGTCTTGGAACAGGGCTCCTCCTCAAACTGGGATGCTGCTGCTGAGGTGCTGTCTCTCTTTCTCAATGCCCGGAGCCCGACCTGCCTTTCTGTCTCTCTGACTAGACGGCCACAGACAGCCTGTCTGACTGACCTCATGACACTGGGTGGCATTGGGAAGCTGTAAGCCTGCCAGCCTGCCTCTAGCTAGACAATCTCAGCCTGCCTATCCAACTGGCTCTCTCTCTCTAATGCTGAACAATCTTTGCCAGTCTATCTGAGTGCCCTGCCAAGGTTCAAGCCTGTTTTTCCTACTGCCTCTAATGCCATGCTGCCTGTCTGCTCGTCCACCCAGTTGATCAAGATCAAAGTCTGCTTCAGCCAGCCTTCCAATGCCCATGCCACGCTGCCTGTCTCCCCACCCAGCCAGGTTGCCAAGATCAAACTTTGTCTCAGTCTGCCTTCTGCTTATGCCACGCTGCCTGCCTGCCCACCCGCCCAGGTTACCAAGATCAAACCCTGCCTCAGCCAGAATTCCAATAATCATGCCACGCTGCCTGTCTGCACGCCCACCCAGGTTGCCAAGATCAAACCCTGCCTCAGTCTGCCTTCTGCTCATGCCACACTGCCTGTCTGCCTGCACTCCCAAGTTGCCAAGATCAAACCCTGCCTCAGCCAGACTTCCAATGCTCATGCCACTCTGCCTGTCTGCCCACCCGCCCATATTGCCAAGATCAAACCTTGCCTCAGTCTGCCTTCATCTCATGCCACGCTTCTTGTCTGCCTGCCCGCCCAGGTTGCCAAGCTCGAACCCTGCCTGAGTTTGCCTTCTTCTCATGCCAAAGTAACTATCTTCCCACCCTGTGGGCAAAGCTGAAGCCGTGCCCCAGCCTACGTGCCTCTCATGCCAAGGTGCCTGTCTGCCTGCTCTGGCAACCCTGGGTGATGTTCCCCACTGGCCTGGTAATCCTGCTGCTGCTGCTGTCTGGTGGTCCATGGGTGCTCTGCCCTGGCAAATCCAAATGTGCCCACGCAATCCTGCTGCTGCCATCTGCTGCTGTATGGGAGCTCTTCCTTGGAAAATCCTACCATCCTGGCTCCATGGGTGCTGCGCACAGGAAAATCCTGCTGCTGCCATCTCTGCTGTTCCACAGGTTCTGTGCCCTGGCAATCCAATGTCTGCTGCTGCTGCTGCTGCTGCTGCTGCTGGTTCTGAAGTGCCACAGGCTCTGTGCCCTGGCCATACAATCTATGCTGCTGCTTCTGATGCCACCTCTGCTTTGCCACAGGTACTGTGCCCGGGCAATCCAATATCCGTTTATGCTGCCTCTGCTGCGCCATAGGTTCTGTGTCCTGGCAATCCAATGTCCACTTCTGCTGTCTCTGTTATACCACGGGTTCTGTGCCCGGGCAATACAATATCTGCCACTGCTGCCAATGCTGCCTCTGCTGTGCCATGGGTTCTGTGCCCCGGCAATCCAATGTCTGCTTCTGCTTGCCAATGCTACCTGTGCTGTCTGTGCCATGGGTTCTGTGCCTGGGAAATCCAATGTCTGACGCTGCTGCCAATGCTGCCTCTGCTGTCTGCCATACGTTCTATGCATGGCCAATGATGCCTCTCCTGTCTGTGCCATGGGTTCTCTGCCTGGGCAATCCAATGTTTGCTGCTGCTGGCAATGCTGCCTCTGCTGTGCCATGGGTTCTGCTCCTAGGCAATCCAATGTCTGCTGCTGCTGGCAATGCTGTCTCTGCTGTTTGACATGGGTTCTGTGCCCCGGGAATCCAATGTCTGCCACTGTTGCCAATGCTCCATCTGCTGTCTGTGCCATGGGTTTTGCTACTGGGCAATACAATGTCCACCACTGCTTCCAATGCTGCCTCTGCTGTCTGTGCAATAAGTTATGTGCCTGAGCAATCCAGTGTCTGCTGCTGCTGCCAATTCTGCCTCTGCTGTCTGCGCCATGGGTTCTGTGCCCGGGTAATCCAATGTCTGCCGTTGCTGCCAATGCTGCCTCTGCTGTCTGAGCCATGGGTTCTGTGCCCCGGAAATCCAATGTCTGCAGCTGCTGCAAATGATGCCTCTGCTTTCTGTGCCATGGGTTCTGTGCCCTGGAAATCCAATGTCTGCTACTGGGTGGCCACATGATTCACCACTGGGAAAGGCTTGACTAATTGGCAGAATAGCTTGTTCAGATCCAGTGAGTAGAATATGAGCCTGCAATGCCCAGCTGAGAAGGGGTGCCAAACACTAAGTGCTCGCCAGTCCTCTGCTGCAGCTTCACCAATGCCTGCCAGTCTGCAACACCTGTCCAAGTAGGAGTGCCAGCTATGAAGCCCTGGCTGGGCCTCTGCTGCTGCTCCACCGATGCAAGTAATGTAACAAAAGTAATTGCCTTCCCCACCTTCAATTCATTCTGAGCTAGTCACTGAACTAGTTAGCAGGCACTTTCAGAAGTCTCCCTCTCCCAGAAGTTTGTGTTCCTAATCCATTTCCATCCTCCTCCTTTTTGACCCATTCCCACACATTTACCTCCACAGTTTCATTTATTTAGAATAAATTAGAGTAAAGTAGATTAGATTAGATGGATTTAGGTGTTATTCCCAGCATCAAGAAGGATCCACTCCAGCCCCTGGTCCCACCATCAGAGTTCTGTGGTCATCACTCCACTCACAGGGGGCCATCACTCCACAGCATCAAGAAAAAGCCAGCTAATACAGCCCCGGGATCCACCATCAGGGTTCTGGGGCCTACATTACAGGCAGGGAGGGGTGTCATTCCACTGCATTCAGAAGCTGCCATTCTAGTCCCAGGACACACCTTCAGGGTTCTGGGGCCATCATTCCACTCACACAAGCAAAAGAAACAGGAATACTAAAGAATAAAATCTATGAAATAATATTGTAAGGACAATATGACAGGCCTCTTGTGCCTGTCAACCAAGGGTAATTCATGCAGGCATATGATCAGTCCTGGAATGATACACAAATACAAATAATAAGAGATATAATGTTAAAATAACAACAAAATTCTTTAATTCATGACAAAATTCCCAATAAAATGAATCACAAACGCATTTTGGGGTTACAGACCCTTCTTCAGTGGGATATATGCATTAAAATTAAGCAAAAAATGTTCTCATCATAAATGAACCAGTTTGTGGTCTGTGCTATCCTTCCTTTGGACTCTCCTTTTGGTGCTGTATAAGTCACACACCGAGTCTTATATATATGTATAGTTGATTAGTTATAAGCTTTCCATTTTCTAAGGCCCACTGCATCATGTGGCCCATAGTGAACCACACATTTACATAAAGTCAGAGAAATAACTAGGGATGGGATATCTAGCAAAAAAACGGTTAACGGTTTTACCGGTTACCTGTTTACAAAAAAACAGCTTACCGGATTAAAACCGGTATACCGGTACCGGATTTATTCCATTGATTTCAATGGGGAACTGTCCCCATTGAAATCAATGGGGAAAAAACCAATACCTCTCCTCTCCCCCTCCCAGGCTGTGTGGGTGGAAGGGGGGCACCCCCCACCCATCCTGCCCAGCCTGGATTTTTTTTAAAAAAATTTTTTTCCCTAAGTCCCTGCTAGTGTGGGCTCCGGGCCACTGCCGGCGACCGTGAGCCTGCATCAGCAGGTACTAGGGTGATCCCTGGGGTGGCGGTGGTTTAACCCCCCCACCCCAGGGATCACCCTACACCCTCACCCAGGGATTGCCTACCTTTGGTGCTATGGGCTGCGGCGGCAGCAGAGGCAGCGGCAGCAGCACGGTGGTCCGGCAGCTGCTTCAGCACTGGCTGGTGTCTTCAGTGCTTACTAGGCCTTCCAGAGAAACCTGAAAGTTCCCCGGAAGGCCTAGTAAGCGCTGAAGTTACCAGTCAGCACTGAAGCAGCTGCCAGACTGCTGTGCTGCCACTACCACCTCGGCCGCCACTGCATGGAGCTCCAAAGGTAGGCTATTCCTGGGTGGGGGGTAGGGTGATCCCTGGGATGGGGTGTGTTTTAAACCACCCCCCACCCCAGGGATCACCCTAGTATACCATACCTACCTGCTGGTGTGGACTCCGGGTCGCCGGCAGCGGCCTGAAGCCCGTACTAGCAGAGACTTTGGGGAAAAAATCTTTTAAAAATCCAGGCTGGGCAGGGTGGGTGGGGGGTGTCCCCCCTTCCACCTGCGCAGCCTGGATGGGGGAGGGAAAGTGATTGGGTTTTTTTGTTTCTTTTTTTACATTGCAGCCATTCATTTCAATGGCCGCAATGTAAACAAATCCGGCACGGGGAACAGGTACAAATACCGGATTAATCCAATACTGCTGGTACAGAAAAATACCGGCAGTATCTGATACCGGATAATCCGAACTTCCCACCCCTAGAAATAACTGACAGTTATGAGCTTTCCATTTTTTAAGGCTCACTGCCTGATGTGGCTAACAAAGCCCAAATCTAATGTTCACCCCTGGGGTGTTTGCATAGAGAGCTATCATTCCACTCACAGAGAGCTGTAATTCCATTGTATCAAGAAACGGCCAGTCACTCAAGCCCCAGGACCCACCATCAGGCAGGGAGGGCTGTAGTTCCACGTCATGTCCCACTGATGCCAGACAGCCTGCAACGTCTGGCCAAGTAGGAGTGCCAGCCACTGAGCCCTGGACGGACCGCTGCTTAGCCAATGCCTGACAGCCTGCAATGCCCGGCCGTGATGGTGAATGGAACTGTAGAATCCAGCATAGCGTGAACAGAACTAGAAGTCTGCCAGTCTGTTTGTTTAAGACCAACCCATCGCTAGGCCTATTAAACAGCCCAAACCCCTGCTAGGCCTACCCTTCACTTCAGATGGGGTAACATCCACAACAAAGGACACATACCTGTCCAAGTCCAATTGCCCCACTTGCATGTTTCTTGGAGCAAAAAAAATATCAAATGATCTAATGAAACAATCAAAATCATTATCCATTAATTTGGTTTTCCAACCCAAAATGTTCTGAGAAACTATAGAGATAAAAGACTTCCTTAGGGGGCCTGCCCATCATTCCTCCACTTCATCTGCGGTTGCAAAACCCAATTGGTTTGAGGGGAGATCAATTGCCTCCATCCCCAATATGGAGGGAGAGAGAGGAGGTGCAGGCAAAACCTCCATCTTAACAGGACATAATCCTGAAGGATCAGAACCAGTATTACCCAGCACTGTGCATGACCACTACCCATGTGCCAAAGCACCCAGGGAAGTGGTTTCATGCTGAATATTTTGTGACAAAACTTCTTTTACCAGCTCTGTTACTAAGGCCACTTCCCCTTGAGGATGGCACCCTTCTAAATAAATAGTCATGACTGCCAGGCATTGGTGGAGCCATGGCAGAGGCTCAGTTTGGGCTTGGTGGTGACTGGCACCCATATGGGTCCGGGCATTGCAAGATGGCATCCTACTCGTCAGATCTCAACCAACTCTTCTGCAAATTGGTCAAGTAGCCTTGCCCGATGGTGATTCACGTGGCCAGCCAGCCACCACCTGCCATGATGGTGACTAGAAATGGAGAACTCAGCATAGAGCAAGGAGAACTGCAGGCCTGAAAGCCTGTAATGCCCAGCCAAGTATGGTGCCAGCCACCAAATCCGGGCCATGTCTCTTCCGCTGCTCCACCGATGCCAGCCTGCAATGCCTGGCCAAGTAGGGGTGCTGGCCAGAAAGTCCTGACCAGGCCTCTGCTGCTGCTCCACCAATGCCAGCCTTCAATGCCTCATCCCCTATGGGTGCCAGCCACCAAGCCTCAAGAGTTCCTGGCCTCTGCTACTGTTGCTGCCGCTGGGTCTCTGTCTGCAGGCTATGACAACACACACAACCCTGCTTTGGGCATCGGCAGGCACTACTTGGCTGGGAATTGCAGGCTGCCAGACATTGGTGGAGTAATGAAAGAGGCCCAGCCAGGGCTTGGTGACTGACACCCCTACTTGTCCAGGCATTGCAGGCTGACAGGCCTCCAGTTCTGCTCGCTCTATGATGGGTTCTTCTGTTCTAGTCACCATCATGGCAGGAGTGACAGGGCTACAGTAGTGCCTGCCGGTGCCCAAAGCAGGTTTGTGCATGTTGTCATGGCCTGCAGGCAGAGACAGGAAACCCAGCAGAACATCTGCTTTCAGCAGCCTTTGGGTGGGCAGCAGCATTGCTCATTTGTAGGAGAGGACAGGAGTCAAGAGACCCAAGTTATAATTCCTGGCTTGGAAGTCCTTTGACCGCTCTGCAATCCAGCTTTCCCAGTTCTAAACCAGAGGGCTACCGTTCTGGGAACTCACAGGAGAAAGAACCTGTATGGGAACTAGGCTTGGGGTACGCAGTTATAATTGCTGTTGCATATCTATCCAGCTTCTTTACAGGGTAAAGAAGAGGATTCTTAAATGCTTCTCCTTCTTCAAAAGACCTTAGGCTCGGCACTTGGCCCCCAGGGGTGCCTGCCTGATTCCCGTCGGGGCATGGCTGACCATCTGAGACCCACTGATGCCTGCCAGCCTGCAATACCCAGCCAAATATGGGTGCCAACCACCAAGTCCCAAGTGTTCACAGCCTCTGCTGCTGCTGTTGCTGCCACCGCTGTGTCTCAGACGGCCAACCCTGATGCCACGGGCACTCCTAGGGGCCAAGTGCTGAGCCTGCCTGCCTGCGCAATCCAGGGTGCCAAGAACCAAGCCTTTCCAGTCTCTGATGCTGCTACCTCTTGGTCTCAGATGGCCAACCCTGGTGCGATGGGCACCCCCTGGTAGGGCTGTAGCGGCATGCTGCCAAGGCAGCTGTTACCGATGGAAACCCCTAGTCCGCACATTGTGGCACAGTTTGGCAGAGGCAGCTTTCCGAGGACTGCAGCTGTGGTTTGTCGCTAATGGTGCTGCGGCATCGGAACTGGTGAATAGAAGCAAAACTTTTGCGGATTCCAATAAGAAGCGGCGCCAACTCCCCTTTCCATGGTCCATGGAATCTTTGTGGTTATCTGATCATTGTATCATGTTTCCTCCACCTGAAATACAAGGTATCGCGAGACCCGGTGGCATGATCAACCCTCGGACCCTGTTGATGACACCCACATGCCCAATTTCATTGGCTAGGGCTTTCCCAGAGAGACATGTCCCGCCTTCACCATTAAGTATAAATAGGTGTGTTTGTAGCTTGTTTCTCCCTCTTGATCCCCAATCGCAGTGAGAGTGAGTGACTGTTGGAG
>QEPC01009940.1:151004-177010 GCA_003113815.1 Sphenodon punctatus | reverse complement strand
CGATATAGCACAGACATGAAGGCTATCAAGAAATGCATTAGAAATGTTAACAAGTCTGTTGGTGCTTTCATGAAAGATATTGACATGGTTTCCGTCTGGCATAGGAACATTGCAGCTGCTGATAGCAATATGTTTTTGGACGGTGGTGTCCATCTTTCACGCTATGGCATGTCAAATCAAATCAAATCAAATAACTTTATTGTATAACCCAAGGTTAGCACAAATTACAAAACAATCTACAATATACATAAAACCACAATAAGCCTAGGCTCAATTTTCAGGAATATAATCACAATTATTATCCACAAAAAAGAATAGAACAAGATAAAATAGATATAATACAAGCTATTATCCATATATAAAACATATTTAAAGCATTTATATTCAATATTAGTCACCATATATCCCATCATTCAGATTTATGTTCTTAATCATTTCGGTGGCACTATATATACTACCTTTAACTTAAAGGGTTTTGTGTCTTTCACAGCATCCCCATCCTCCACAACCCTATATTCCCCACAATGTCCTAAATTTAAATGAAATAAATATTCATCCTCCTCGGGCTACATATCCCGCAGTTTATACTAACAATTTTGTACCCAGCTGCCCGGCTCTTAGATGAAGAAAAATTTGGCAAAATCTAGCAACTGTTCTTGTAAGAATCGAGTCAGCCTCATGGAAGAATCTCCTTTCCAGACTCCTAAAGTTGGGAGAATCCTGTATATACCTCACCAGCAAAGCGAGCCTAGGGCTCTTTAGAGCAGTACAATAGAGGAGGATATGCTCTCGAGAATCTGTCTCGTGTAAATCGCATAACTGACAGATTCTCTCTGATCTAGGCGTGCCCCTATAATGTCCCTCCAATAAGGCAGATGAATACACGTTACAGCGAAAACATGTAAAGGTCTTTCGCTGGTTAAAGTCCGGCCAGAGATGTAAATAGCTATTCCCTAAATCCAAGATTCCACTCAATGGGTAATCTGGCGCCACCTGCTGATTAGCCAACAGAAAATTCTCCTCTTGTATTTCCTGGTCCAGAATCCTCCTTTTAATTATGGACATAGCTCTTTCCAAGCCCAAGGGCTCAAGAGCTACTCTCGAAAAGCCCAAGAGCTTAATTTCATCCTCCACCCAACTACTCCAGTAATTCAAAAGACCTGCTCTCACTGCAACAGTCAACAAAGAGTTTCCCTGAGGGGGGAACAAAAAAACCCTCAACCAGAACCCCAGCAATAGATATAGTGCTCTGGATCTAATTGTAGAGCAAGCAGTTTCCCATCTCAGTATCACCTGGGGCGTGCCTTTCGGAACCCCCAGGATAGAACAAAGAACCTGGTTCTGTATGGATTATAATTTCCTCAAGTAAGACAGGCCCCAAACTGGGAAGGCATATAAGCTTTGTGGGATAATTTTAAGCTTGAGAAGCTGTAAAGCCAGCAGCACCAATTTCCCACCCTGGGAGAAGTAAAACCCAAGGATAGCTCTTGAGGTATTTTTTGATTGAAGCATAACTGCCTGATAGTGAAGACTCCAGCTTGCAATAGAGTTAAAAATTACCCCAAGGTACTTATACTCATTTACCTGGGTAATAGGGTTACCCCTAATTTCCCATCGGTGGAACTTCCTTCAACCCTGTTTCCCCATTACCATAACCTTTGTTTTAGCAAAGTTTATCCTTAAGCCCTCCCTATCACAGTATTCCCCAAACTTCTGCAAGGCTCTTCTTAACCCCACCAGGCTCTGGGAAATCAGGACCATATCGTCCACGTATAGGAGGGCTTGGACTTCCCTTGCACCGGTCCTAGGGGGATGTGTGTTACCCTCTTTCAAAAAGGAGATTACATCATTTATGAAAAGGTTGAATAAACCTGGGGCCAGCAAGCAACCTTGTATGACTCCCTTTTGAACCCTGACTGCCTTCGAAAGAGGCCAGAACAATGCTGGATGTATTCGGATTAAATTCCCCGTATGAATCTGAGTCAGTAGGAAAAGCAACCGCCTGTCAATTGAAGTCGTACCCAATTTAACCCACAGCCTTTCCCTACTAATAGAATCAAAAGCCATAGAGAGATCGATAAAACATAAGAAAAACTTTCCCTGCTGGGCAATATAATGATTAGCAAGGGAGGAAAGAACGAGGATTTGGTCCATAGTGGACTTTCCACTTTGGAGTCCCACCTGCTCTAATTCTAAGATGTTTTCCTCTTTCATCCATTTCTGCATTCTTTCCAACAAGGAACGAGTGTACAACTTTCCAATTATACTTAGGAGACAGATTGGTCTATAATTCTCTGACTGGGAAGCATCGCCTTTCTTATGCATCGGGACAATAATCCCATTACCCCAGCCTTTAGGGATTTCTCCTGAGGGATTTATAGCAGAGAAGAGTGGGGCCAAAAAGCCAGCCCACCAATCAGGACTGGCCTTCAGTGCTTCAGCGGGAATAAAGTCTTCCCCCTGGGCCTTGCCAGATTTTAATTTACCTATGAGGGAAATCACTTCCTCCTTAGTAATAGGAGGCCACTCTGGGAGACATACAGCTGGAGAAAAAAAAGACTTTTCCTGCAAAGGAGAAGAGAAAAGTCTTGAGTAAAACTCTTCCCACTGAGCCGATTTAATTATTGGGGTTGAGTTCCTTACACGGCCAGGATGGACAAGATTCCAGAAGGACCTTTGGTCTTTTTGGAGGACAGCCTCCTGCAACTGATCCCATCTCCAACTCTGAAACTCAGATCTTTTTGTTGTAATCCTTTGTCGGTAGTACCTCTGAAAGGTCAAAAACTCTAATCTGCGGGCCCAAGTGGGTTCTCTCTTTAACCCTCTAACCAACCGCCTAAGCTTTCTCCTCAAATCCCTACATTCCTGGTCGAACCAAGAGGGTGGGTTTCTCTTCTCATAGCCCCTCTTTTTCTCATAGGTCAAGAGTGGGTGAAGCCAAGCCATCAACTTATCATACTCAGCCAAGTAGTCACCCTCTAAGTTTGCAATCCTACCCACCAGCCTCTCAACGACAGGCTGAAGGGTAAAATCAACAAATGCTGCCCCTACATCTACGGTCCATTTTACCCGCATCAACCCCCCCTCTCTCTCTCAGGTGTCAACCCAGACACACTCCTTCCCATCTGAGGGGTATAGGGTCAGCCAATAAAAGTGAGAGGGGGAAATGGTCAGACTCAGGCCTGGGAATAATGTGAAAAATCTATCACGTTCTGAAAAAAGAGCCTTGATAACAGAAAATAGTCAATTACGCTAGACCGTCTTATTGAGTGGAAAGTGAAAGCCCCCTCGTGATCACCATATGAGCAGCCATTCAAAATCATAAGTCCAGTAATAGATAATAATTCCCTTAACCGATCAGCGCCAGAACTAACTAAACAATCTTTAGAAGTACGTACAGGTGGCAAGGAATCAGAATCATCAAGGCTTGGGTCCACTGTCAACAGAGCTGGGTTACCTACTCTTATATTAAAGTTCCCACCTAACAGCAATACAGCCCCCGGGTATAGCCTGCAGCACCCTTGCAGTTTCCCCTGTATTGCCCCAAAAAAATCGGTGGAGAAGAAGGGAGACGAAACAGGGGGGTAATACAGATTTCCCACCAATAACTTCAGTCCAGACAGAAATAAGCAGTGGTACACAGCAAAATAAGCTCCTATAGAGTCACAAGGATGAATTTGGACAAGTTGGTCCTAGGAGACCAACAATGCAAGACCCCCGCTTGGCCTACCAGGGCCTACCGCAGAACTTGCCGGCAAAGCAAAAACTCTAAACCCTTCACAAGTAAACTCGGATAAAATCCACGTTTCCTGCAGCAAAACAAAATTGTATCCATCCAGGAAGGAAAGAAAATCAGTGTCCCTCAACTGGGACCTCCACCCCGCGATATTCCAGCTCAGAAATCTAAGTATATGGGGGTCTTTGGCTGAAAGTCATTCATCCCGTGAATAATCCCCGATCAGACCTTGGTCCCCCATCTTCTCTTGCCCCAAGGACTGGGGGGGGGGGGGGAGATCAATAATGCTGAATTTTGTGCCTGCGGGCTCCGGACCATATATCCGCCACCCTCAACTCCTTCCCTCTTTACCGACTCATCCTCGTTCAACTCAATGAGGGCAGAGGAAACCCACACAGCCCCGGCCAAAACTTCCCCGGCCTTCAGAGGCACCACCGTATCATCACTACCAACCCTCTTCCCTGACCCCTCCCCTACTTCAACTAAGGAAGAGGAGACAGGGGGGCAAAAGGCCAGGGGAGAAGTCCCTGCAACTAACTCTCGACTGCCCCCCCCCCCCCCCCCAGCGGGGCTCGGTAGCGTCCTTCGGCTTTGAAATTCTCCCAATTTCCTAGACAGGGATCTGAATTTCTCTAAATATTCTTTCTGGCTGGATTGCACAAGGGTTTGAAAGGTGTTTAAACCATGGTTTCCCAACCCAGTATTTCCTGCCTGGAGTAACCCATCTGGTGCATTATCTATTTCCATACTCCCTGTCCCTCCACTATTGGCTTCCCCTTGAACCGGCTGTGCCTCACAGTGTAACACTTCCATGGAGGGTAGATTTACAAGGGGTCGTCCCTCTTTAGGTATAATTGGGCCACTGCTTCTGCATGGATGCATATTTCTTACTCTTGTTAATACCTTTTTCCCTCCTTGACCCTTACTACTCCCTTGGCCTAGTGGACTTGTAACCACAGATGGACCCCCCTGCCTTGTAGCTGGATCTGCCAGATCATGCACTATAAAGGTGCTGTTCTCAGCAGGGAGACATTCTTCCTGTACCATCTGAAAAAGGTCTGGGCCCACTTTCGCAACCCTCGATATAAAAACAGCTTTCTCTTTTAACCACTCCCCCCTTTTTACAATTCTGGCCACCCAGAGTGGGGCATCAAACAAAACTTTAATCATATGACGATCTTTAGCACTAGTTATAACAGTTATTTTGGAAATGTTATGTCGGGTAAATGGTTTATGAGTCAACAACCGTAAGTTCTCAGCTATCTCCAAGGGAGTACTCCAAGGAGGTAAATAACCACTTGCCAAGGGGCGGATGGTAAAAATTAATTCCCTGGGTGAGACACTATACATCTGATCACCCAAATCAATATCAATTTTCTGGAGCCTAAAGCCCTTCCTAATATCAACACGCTTCCCTAAATTTGGTTTCACGACTCTCATCTGTGGTTCCACAATTTCCTGATAAGGGCTTCTACTAGCCATCCCTAAACCCATAGGAGCTCTTAATAGAGCATGGGCCATATTAGGGTTCAAACACCCCAGACCCTCACCCCCCCAATTCTCCTGGCAAACAAATAAATTTAAAGATTCTAGTTTATCATTCATTTGATTAAGCTGTGACAACATAAATCGCATAGTTTCTGTGGTGAGTGCCACATGATTTACAAGAAAGTCAGTCAAACCAGCTTCTTCCACACTCCCCCTGTGTTGGGCAATCACTGGGGACCATCGCCCTACAGCATTGCGTCCTCCCAAGGAAGTAGGGGTGCACAAATCCTGAATTTGCTCAGCTGGTAGCAATGTCGGAGAAGAGAGGACCGCAAAGCGATTCCTTACCGACAAGTCCAGACTACCCTCTATATTGTCCCCAGGCTGGCCAGGGCTGCGCCCAGCTAGAAAACTCTCCATCCTCTGCTGCTTTAAAATTTTATCCGGTGGACAGGTGGGGGGGGCGGCTGTCTCCACCCTTAAATGCTTAGAGCCCTTCATTCCTGCTGAGATAGACGATATCACCAGCAGAGACCTGGTGCACCTGGCCCGCGCCTAAGGCCATGCACAAGGGCGCGCCCTTGTTCACGCAGCCCTTAGGTGCACAACGGCTGGCTCGCACCTATGGCGCTGCCACAGGCACTCTTTTCAGTTAAGTATCCACCCACTTCACCCCGCACAGGTATCAGCACTCTGTCAGCTCTCTGCAGGTCTCTGTAGTCAGCGGCTTCTCCAGCAAGCCCACTCTCCTCGCACCCTACAACGCTGCCGCAGGCACTCTTCTCAGTTAAGTATCTGCCCGCTTCACCCCGCACAGGTGTCAGCACTCTGTCAGCTCTCTGCAGTTCTCTGTAGTCAGCGGCTTCTCCAGCAAGCCCGCTCTCCTCGTGCTCCACAACGCAGCCGCAGGCACACTTCTCAGTTAAGTATCCGCCCGCTTCACCCCGCACAGGTGTCAGCACTCTGTCAGCTCTCTGCAGGTCTCTGTAGTCATCAGCTTCTCCTGCAAGCCCGCTCTCCTCGCGCCCCACAACACTGCCGCAGGCACTCTTCTCAGTTAAGTATCCACCCGCTTTACCCCGCACAGGTGTCAGCACTCTGTCAGCTCTCTGCAGGTCCCTGTAGTCAGCAGCTTCTCCAGCAAGCCCGCTCTCCTCGCGCCCCACAACCTATGGCATGTCTATGTTTTATAGTAACATTCGGTCTGCAATATTAAAAAATGTTCTGTGATGTGTGTGTTTAGGAATGCATATACTAGTAACATATTTTAAGTTCCAAAATCTCGAGTAATAAATGTACTTTTAAAAATACACTCATTTTTTCTCATTTTCTTACTGTAGACTATCCAAAGGAAAGGAGAAATGGCACACAATTCTGCAAAGCGTAAACGTGATGATTCCTCTAACAAGCTGCACAATAGAAGTCACTGTCCGAGCCCTGCATTGTCGCTTCGCAATGGGAAAAAAAGGGTACAGGAGACAGAGAACCATCGGAAGAAGCACTCCGAGTCTTGCACACCACCACAATTAACACAATCTTTACTGCATGCTCCAGTTGTTGATTCATGCGCCGCACACTCCCCTCAGCAGTCTGATCTGGTGGAATTGTCCCAGCCACTGCTATCAATGCATATTTCGCCAGCAAAAATATCATTGCCGCAGCCTGGGAGTTCTTCTAGACGTTTTCTTTCTTCACAGTATGCACTGCTGGAATACCTTGCGAAATGCACACCATCCGATGTAGAACAACCATCTTTAGAATCAGACAACGCTATAGACAGCCAATTGTTGTCACAGAAAGATGATGAAATGCTTCTGCTTGAAATCGAATGCACACCTGACGAATTTCAAAAAAACACCGAGGAGGCAGCAATGCACCGACGTGACAACAACCAATGTTTATATTCTACTTCAGCAAGGGATGCAGAAGAAATATAAAACGCAAGACACAAGACACAAGGGGCTTTTTAGACTGACACAGCTACACAAGGATGTGGGGCAGTTTTAGAAGGTGCAAATGGTTTGTGTGCTAATACTAAAACATACTAATTTTTATTAATACTAATATATTTAACTAGACATTTAACTTGCCACCAAAGGTAACTGGCTGGATGGCCACAGCTGTGTGGCCAGCGCAAACCAGTTTTTAGGAGGGAGGTGAGTTGAGTGCACTGCTGTAGTACAATGCACCCACCCCCAAAAGTTGGAGCAAGGAAATGGTTTGGTTCAATAAATCACTACTAGAGCAAGCCAGCTAGCTAGCTAGCCGCTGCCGCCTATCTCCTGCTAGCCATTAGCCAAACGTCCCCTCCCCCACTTTAGGCACTCAGCCTAAAAAGGCTGGCCCGCCCCTGGCAGGGAGGGAGTAGCCAAGGGCGGATGCATTGTATGTTATCTTAACAATACCCCCCTCGTTTAGCCTTGAATCCAAACACTAGTCTTCTCTTTTAGCCCCCAAAAGGGAGTAACTAAGACTAACTAAGGTTGGAGATCTGATACTGGTCTCTTCCAAGATGATCAAATGTGTCATTAAAAGTGTTGAACTTGGGATGGTTTTGAAAGGATTGGGACTGGGACTTGGAGTCGGGAGTCAATAAGCATTGAACTTGGGAATCGGGAGGGAGGGTTCTATTTTTGTTTTTTTTGGATTTTGGAATTTTTGCTTTTTTTTTTTTTAGTCAAACATAATTTGCTGTCCCTGTGTTGTGACTCCAAACAGTATCCGATTTCCCTGACCACAACCACCCTGTAGTTAGTTTAGCTAGTAGCCACTGTGGCCAGACAACCTTCTCAGGGGACTCATCAGGGTACTGTGCTGTGCTAGTGTGCATGCAATGTGCATCCAGTCCTTCTGAAGTGAACTGACTCCAATTCAGTCAAGGAACTTTGGAAGAATAACTGACTCCTTCCCAGCCTGTTTTTCTATTTTTTCCACTACAACCCCATTCGAAGGGAAGGAGTGTAGGGGGAAGGGGGAACCACTTTGGGTGGAGCAGCTGTGTGGTGCTTTTTAGGCTGACACAAGAGACAAGGGGATGATGGTTGCAACTTTCCAGAAGGGGATTATAGTTGCTTATAGTGAATCCACAGTTATTAGACAGGCTGAAAGTTCACTTAGGTGGCTGGCAAGTTTCACACTGAGTAGTCAACTAGGACTGGCATCCAGTGGCTACTGGGGGGATGGCTTTTCATGTTGAAAACAAAGCAAAAAGTAGGCAACTGGGCAGGAGGGCTTCTCAAGCAGAAAACATTTTTGCTGTTAAACTAGTAGCTACTTCAGTGAGTGGACCACTGACACAGTTTCAACTCCCCTTGTCTTCCTAGCCGCCTGGTACAGTTAGGTAACCAGGTCAGCCCAGTGCCACTGAGTCACTGTAGCTAACCAAAAATACCACTGCTCCCCCTCTCCTGCTGAGCTGCCAAGCCTGTTTTACAACTAGCAACTATTTATTCGAACAACACAAATACATGGCACCAATGTATATTCCCTGGATGCAGAATGCAGAGGGATGCAGAATGCAGAGGCCTGGGTGTACTGCCGGTCCTGTTTGCAGAGCACACTGAAGACTCACTGGAATGGAGGGCTTTTAAAGTTGTAAAACTTGGCTTTTACAAGTTGTAAAACTTGGCTTTTGAATAGCCGGGTGACTATGCGCTGTCGAAGTGAGAGAAAACATGAGATGGGGGCGGGCGGGGTAGTACTTCAGTGAGTCCACTGATTCAACTACCCTTGTTTTACAATTTGTTTGTAAAACACTCTGGCTTGTCTTGGTGGGAGGGGTTGTCTCAAGACTTTGAAAACAACAGACTGAAACAACTAAAAAGAAATTATTATTTATTGAATGAAATTTTTTTTTAAAGAACCTCCCCGGATAAAACAGCTTAAATTAAGTTTGAAATCAAATCAACTTTGTAACCAAATGAAGGAACATAACCCACGGTCACAGAGTCACCCACGGCGGGTGGTTGGTGGGACACCCGGCCGCCACAACTCACAAAGGGCACAGCAGGAACGGGCTGTAGTAGGGAAGCACTGGGGGAAGCAATGGAGTGGACATCAGGGAGGAGGTGGGCTGGGTAGTGACCCATGGCAGTGTCAGGGCGGGCCGCGGGAGCACACCAAGGACACACCGAGGGCCGGGGGCCTCAAAATTAAAGGCACAGCCAGCTTCAGGGGGCCAAGAAGGGGCCAGGTGGCCAGCCAGGTGAACGTAGTGGGGCCACTGCAGCATGCGCCAATGGTATCCCAGTTCAGACATGTAGTGTGCGACCAGGTAGTAAGCCTCAAATGGATTGGCCATAGCAAGGTCAAACTGTACATCGGATCGAGAGCACACACCAGCCAGCGCCATCAGTTCTGCTGCGGTGGGCTCCGGCAAGACATAGTCGTTACCTGGGGGCCACGGAAGGTGACCCAGCTCCAACAGGTGGTGATAGGCCGCACCACATGACTTCCAGTACCCACGGGCCCCGTGGACAGAGAAAAAGAAGGAGCCGGCCAGGGAAGGGCCCCCCTCAGCAAGACAGACTGCGAAGGACGACATGCTGCACACATACAGAGCAGAAAGGGTCTCTGCCATGGACCAAACCACATGCGAACACATCATCTCTGGGATGTGACCATCGGGAAAGGGACGGAGGCCCAGTGTCTCCGCATGCAGCTGGCAGTTGAGTGCGCTCAACTCAGAACCAAAGTAGCGGAGCCCTGAACTTAGACTCGCATAGGCACCTGTGCGGCTGTCCGGGCAGTTGGCAAGCAATTGCACGGCTGGGGAATTCCAAAGATCACACAGGGTCATTGTCTCTCGGAAGCTCCAGCTATGGGTTGATATTGCTAATATGCCAGCGATCCCTGGGGAAGGGGAAGAGCAGCATCCAGCCATCATCTCCAACAGCAGAATGTGGATGTTACTAACTGCTGCAATGAATGTGTGGCTCGAAGCCCTAGAGGGACGGGAGGCGATGGGGGAGCTCCAAGGACAGATAAGCCCACTGGGCGCCGGCCAAAACATTGTTGCAATGAATTGAAAAGAAGCAATTCGAGGCATGGGATGCGGAAAGCTAGGCTAGCCTAGCATGGATGAAACTAGCAGAACACACAGAGGAGGGCATTCAACAGCACACAGACCAGGGATGGGACCCCGGGACACGCGAGGCGAGGGAGTCAGTGTACAACACAACTGGCAGCCAACACAGAGGGGTGGGCGAGGTGATCTGCACCGCCCTGCTTAGGCGGGTGTACAAGGCTGCCTGCAACTCCAGTTGTGCTGTCAGTGCTGAGCCCGCTTCCTCCTCATTCTCCTCCTCCATTCCAATCCTCTCTTTGCCACCTCCAATTCCTCCTAGTCCTATCCCTCCTGCCTGGCTCCAGCACGAGTCCACGATGACACGTCCAGGTGCTGTACTGTGTCCATGTCCAGTCCCACCAAGTTTAAATCTCTGTCCTAGGCTTGCATTATTGCTCGTTGCCTAGCAGCGCCAACGACGCAGCGTGTTTAAAATTTCTGCCCAGATATGTGAAGAAACTCCACGGATTTGATATATGTTAATGTAATAAAAAAGCATATTTTTAATAATTTACTAACAAAGCAAGTAACACAACACAGCAAGAATTATATTATTACAAAACAGTTACACTAATGTAACAATATTAAAAATAAAACAAAAAAAGGTTTAGGTTAAATAGAACAACCGGGATTTGAACACGCAGAATGCCAGCTGAGAATTGTATCACAAGCGGGAACTTTGCCATGCTATTTGCATAGTCTCACTCAGGAAGCATTGCTTAAGGTTGTGCATAAGGGGCTAAGGTGGCTGCAGGTGATGGAGGAGTGATTAGGATAGGAGTGATTTAAAGCTGTAATGTGTAAGGTGCTGATGATGGACTTGGATTGGACCTAGGACAGAGACCAGGGCTAATTGAACTAGGAAATCACTCACTGAGTGGCCTTGGAGAAGTAAAAACCTCTCATTGTCTCAGTTCCCCCATATGTAAAAGGGGAATACATGTGTATCTGTTTTTCCCTACTACAGCTCTGTGGAATGTGTTTAACACTGACGATGACCAGAGTTTCTGTGCAAATGGGTTCACTTCAAATGGTGTGGCAGAACTTCAGCTGCTCCTATGGTCCCCATTCCTTACCTAAATCAATGCCTCGTTACAGGCAGTTTGTGTTCCATGGGTGTGGTGCCCCCCCTTGGGAAAAAAGGAAGAAGTCAAAGACAGCTGTCTAAACCTAGTGTTGTTCATACCTTTTAGGCTTATATGTGTTGTGCTTATAATGCTCATACCTTATATGTGTTGTGCTCTCTTCATCCTTATAGGAGCAGAGCATTTCACACACACACCCAGCGACATGGACACACTGCTGCTTGATGGGATCAGTGGGAATCATAGGTCCAAACGCTAATGGAAACATTCAACATAAAAACTAGGCTGGGCAAAATTCTAATTCAAGTAAATAACTGTGGCTGGGGGGAAGGGGATATTGTCTAGTGGTATTCTAGATGCCTATGCTCTCTCAAAGTCATAGTCAGCTGTGTGGTTTTGAAAACATACAATGCTTCAGTGGCCACTGGCCACTCCTATGGGGAAGCCTTTGTAGGCTGCAGGAGGGGACATTTTTCTACTCTCCTATTTGTGAGAATGTGAGGATGGGACTCCTGGGAGGGAGCCAGCCACTCGAAGAACAGAAGGTTGTGCCACCTTGCAAACAAGGTTCTTTGAGATGGCTCCAAACATTCTCACACACACACCCAGACAGTTGACTTCCGTTGAAGTTTAAATTCAAGTAAAACAGCACTCTTGCCTGGGGGGGGGGGGGACGGTTGTCTTCTGGCAACATGCTGTATGACTCATTCACTCAGCTCAGAAGACTTGCCCCGAAGATGGGGGGGACGGTACGTAATGATGGCTAACACATTATAGAATACGGAGAAACTGGGTAGCCACTCCAGCCAGCCGAGCCACCGCCTATGCTCTATCAAACTCATAGATGTGTGGCTTTGATAACATACAAATGCTTCAGGGGCTACTCCTATGGGGAAACCTTTGTAGGATGGGGGAGGAGATGTTTGGCATTGGCTATGGCTACCATGATCTACACAGCGGCTAGTCCTAGACTAGTTTACTAACATCAAACTTAAATACATGCAGGTAGCATAGGATCCTGTTGTTTATTTTAACATGTACCAGTCTGCTCTCTGATGTACATACTTCCAATCCGCAGAATATTACAGCAGAGAGCAGAGCACAGTGCAGATGGATGGCTTTGCAAGTTGTAAAACTGGGCTTCATGTGCTTACACTCCTTCACTTCGGATGGGGTGGGGGGCTTTTTAGGCAGGCACAAGAGACACAAGGGGATTATAGTTGACACAAGGGGATTATAGTTGCTTTAAGTGAGTCCACACAGTTATTAGACAGGCAGCCAGTTCACTTGGGTGGCTGGCAAGTTTAGCTGTAGCCAAACTACAAGGAACAAAGAGTTTCCTTCCACCTACTGTTTGTGTGTGTTGGGGCAGGGTACTATTATATTTATAGTATTAACTATAACTATAATAATTATATTATTACAAAACAGTAACACTAATGTAACAATTTTTAAAAAAATTAAGTCAAAGAGAACAACCACGATTTGAACACACAGAATACCAACTAAGAATTGTATCGCAAGTGGGAACCTTACCCACCATGCTATTTACATAGTTATACTCAGTACTGGAAGCATTGCTTAAGCTTGTGATGCAGGTGATGGCGTGATGCAGGTGATGGAGGGGTGTTAATGTCTTTGGTGTTTTTTGTCAAAAAATAAATAAATACTACTAATAATCTATTATTAATATTAATAATTATTATATATTAATAATTATGATATAATAAAATGAATAAATACATATTTTTGTCACCAAATATTTTGGCCCCAAAAATGTTATGTTTTGCGCTGGATGGTCTGGGGGTGGATGGTTGCAGAAGGATGATGGTGCATGGCGCCTGGATGCTTGCGGAGGGATCATGTGTAGTCGTGGCCTGGTGGAGGAGTGCAAAGGGAAAATATGCATCCATAGTTGGGATGGGAACTGCATGTGAATAAAAAAAAGGGGAATACCCTTCAAAGATGCATTATTAAACAGACTATTTGTGGGTTAGCCGTACCCATTTTGTCTTTTCAATGTGGGAGTCTGTGTGTTTGTGTGTGTGTGTGTGTGTGTATGTATGCCATTGCCTACTTACTTTATAAGCCAGATGATTAGACGCAGAAAAAGGGTGGAATCTTCTGTACATCCACCACAAAGCTGAGAGACTGAGCGACACGACAGGAGTGATTTAAAGCTGTAATGCGTAAGGTGCTGATGATGATGGACTTGGATTGGACCTAGGACGGAGACCAGGGCTAATTGAACTAGGAAATCACTCATTGAGTGGTCTTGGAGAAGTAAAACCTCTCATTGTCTCCGTTCCCCCATATGCAAAATGGGAATACATGTGTATCTGTTTGTCCCTACTACAGCTCTGTGGAATGTGTCTAACACTGAAGATGACCACAGTTTCTGTGCAAATGGGTTCACTTCACATGGCGTGACAGAACTTCAGCTGCTCTATGGTCCCCACCCCTTACCTAAATCAATGCCTCGTTACAGGCAGTTTGTGTTCCATGGGTGGGGTGCCCCCCCCTTGGGAAAAAAGGAAGAAGTCGAAGACAGCTGTCTATACCTAGTGTTGTTCATACCTTTTAGGCTTATATGTGTTGTGCTTATAATGCTCATACCTTATATGTGTTGTGTTCTCTTCATCCTTATAGGAGCAGAGCTTTTCACACACACACCCAGTGACATGAACACACTGCTGCTTGATGGGATCAGTGGGAATCATAGGTCCAAACCTTAATGGAAACATGCAACATAAAAACTAGGTTGGGGAAAATTCTAATTCAAGTAAATCACTGTGGCTGGGGGGAGAGGGATTTTGTATAGTGGCATTCTAGACGCCAATGCTCTCTCAAAGTCATAGTCAGCTGTGTGGTTTTGAAAACATACAATGCTTCAGTGGCCACTGGTCACTCCTATGGGGAAGCCTTTGTAGGCCGTGGGAGGGGATGTTTTTCTACTCTCCTATTTGTGAGAATGTGAGGATGGGACTCCCGGGAGGGAGCCAGCCACTTGAAGAAGAACAGAAGGTTGTGCCACCTTGTAAACAAGGTTCTTTGAGATGGCTCAAAACATTCTCACATGCCCACCCAGACAGTTAACTTGGCTTGAAGTTCAAATTCAAGTAAAACAGCACTCTTGCCTGGGGGGAGGGGACGGTTGTCTTCTGGCAGCATGGCCTACTATGCCACTCATTCACTCAGCTCAGAAGACTTGCACTGAAGGTGAGGGGGGAGGGTACGTAATGATGGCTAACACATTTCAGAATACTGAGAAAACTGGGTAGAGTCACTCCAGCCAGTGGAGCTGCCACCAATGCTCTATCAGACTCATAGATGTGTGGTTTTGATAACATACAAATGCTTCAGGGGCTACTCTTATGGGGAAGCCTTTGCAGGATGGGGGAGGGGACGTTTGGCTATGGCTATGGCTACCATGATTTACACAGTGGCTAGCCCTAGTTGACTAAATCAAACTTAAGTACATGCGGGTAGCATAGGATCCTGTTGTTTATTTTAACATGTACCAGTCTGCTCTCTGCTGTACATACTTCCAGTCCACAGAATATTACAGCAGAGAGCAGACCACAGTGCAAATGGATGGCTTGATGGCTTTGCAAGTTGTAAAACTGGGCTTCATGTGCTTACACTCCTTCACTTTGGATGGGGTGTGTGTGGGGGGCTTTTTAGGCAGACACAAGAGACACAAGGGGATTATAGTTGACACAAGGGGATTATAGTTGCTTTAAGTGAGTCCACACAGTTGTTAGACAGGCAGCCAGTTCACTTGGGTGACTGGCAAGTTTAGCTGTAGCCAAACTACAAGGAACAAAGAGTTTCCTTCCACCTACTGTTTGCATGTGTTGGGGCGGGGTACTATTATATTTATAATATTAACTATAATATAACTATAATAATTATATTATTACAAAACAGTAACACTAATGTAACAATATATTTAAAAAACTTAAGTTAAATATAACAACTGGGATTTGAACACACAGAATGCCAGCTAAAAATTATATCACAAGCTGGAACCTTAACAGCTATGCTATTGATATAGTTACACTCAGGGAGCATCGCTTAAGTGGTGAGCCATAGGCCGTGTGAACGGTCCCTTTAAATTACCCTCGTTTAAAGTGACATAGGTTACTTTAAACTCCCAATATGGCTTTTGGACAAAAAACTTTTCTTTGCAGATCTTTACATAAAAGATCAATTTGAAAAATAATAAAAACACCATTCCTTCAACTCCCAACAAGAACATGTTATACATGCATGTATGTATTGAGAAGAACGAGTGGTTTCTGCGGTACAGAGAGTCACACACAGACAGCTGCACAGCACCAGCAGCAGTCAGCGACAGCGTGACTGCGTCACAGCACAGCGCTGCAGCGGCAGCACCAAATAGTCATACTCCCTTCGCGGAAACATGATAAGCGTTCATGGCTGTGTCTCATATATTAAATTGGCAGAACCCGGGAAAAGACCGCTGATTTTATACGACAACGGTAACGATCAGAAAATCAGCAAAACACATACATGCCGCATCTGCGGATTCTTGTAGCGGAAGAATCACAGAATCATGGGGTACCATGCAGAATTCTGTGAGGTGCAACATGGGATGCCGAGGTTTAGGAATGGAATCGTGGTGCGGTAACAGCTGCTGCTGCATCAGCCCTACGCCCAGGGACCATGCACCAAGTCTTCCCAGTCTCCGATGGCCTACTATGCCACCACAGGCACCCCTGTGCATCCCTGGAGCACCCCAAATCTCTGCCATGGCTTCAAATGGTCTGAAAATTGGAGGGGGTCCAAACTCTGTGAGACCAAACCCATGGACCTGAACAAAGTTTTTAATCTGAACGTCCAAACATCCAAACTCCATCCTGTTCGCACATCCCTATGGGACAAGCATTGGCACCCAAAACTGTCTGGAGGCATCAATTTGCAGTGATCACCCCAGGGGAGCAGGACATCTGAGAGAGAGACTGACTGGCAGGCAGCAACCTCAGTAGCAGCAGGAGGAGGATGCGGGCACAGGTATTGGCACAGGGGCAGAAGACATGGGCAGTTTGCCAGGTAGTTGGCATCCCAGATAATGTGAACTTGCAGCAATTGCCCCAGAGGGGTCAGTCATTAGCATTGGTAAGCACCCCAAACTGTGTGGAGGCAACAACCTGTAGCGATTTCCCCAGGAGGGAAGCATGGGGGGGGAGGGGGGAACTGGTGGGCAGTAACAGCAGCTGGGCTCTGGAGTTTGCACAGGGGGAGCAGGAAAGCAGACATGGGCAGTTTGTCAGGAAGTTGGCACCCCAAAATGTATGGGGGCATCAACTTGCAGCAATTACCCTGGGTGGGGCAGGCACTGGAGAAAGAGAGTGAGTGGTGGGCAGTAGTGGGAAGCAGCTGCAGAAGGGGGCACTGGTGTTGGCACAGGAGCAGCAGGCAAGACAGCATGGGCATTTTTTCAGGCAGCTGGCACTGCAAATTGCATGGGGGTGTCAATGTGCAATGATTGTCCCAGGGAGCAGGCATTGGCACTGGCACCCCAAATTGCATGGGAACATCAGCTTGCAGCAATTGCCTCAAGGGGGAAGACATTGTCATTGACACCCCAAAGTGTGTGGGAGCATCAGCTTACAGCAATTGTCCCAGGGGGGAAGGCACTGGCAATGGCAGGCACCCCAAAATGTATGGGGGCATCAACTTGCAGCACTTACCCCAGGGGGACAGGCATTGGGGAGAGAGACAGAGAGAGAAACTGGTGGGTAGTGGTGGCAGAAGAGGAGTCAGGAAAGTGGCAGCAGTAGGCACAGGTAGTATCTCTCACCGAGGCAGGTGGCATCAGCAGGCACAGGTGGTTTCTCTCTCTTTCATTGAGGTGAGTGGCAGTAGCGAGCACAAGTGGTCTCTCTCACTGAGGCAGGTTTCCATAGCAAAATTAAAAGAATTAAAAGAATCCAGACATGACATTCAAGGGAATACCAAGGAGGAAATCCTTTGAGACAACTGAACCAAAATCATAACAGTTGTGGGGTAATATACAAGGTTGTTTTTTTTTTTTTAAAAAAAGCAGGAAAACAAAGTTAAATTAACTGGTTCCAAATAACCCTTTAGGGGTGGGACTATTGGTATCGGATTCATAAGCCGATGTGGGCAGATGATCCCAGAGAGGTGCAGTGCACACTGTGCAAAAAGGTGGTGAAGCGCAGGCAGCTGCTTGCCAACCTCAGCACAACCGCAATGGCCAGGCATCTCAAGGCATGCCACAGTGCTGTGTTGCTGAGTGGGAAAGCAGGGGAAGTAGATTCCAGCAGATTCCCAACTCCAGCAGCCAGTTGCCCAGCTCAGGGCCAGCATCCTGCACCAACTGCTGCTGCCTCTACCAGCAGGAGCAGTATGGGGGCAGAACAACACCAGGAGCCTCCCCAGCAGCACCGTCAGTCGACCATGGAGGAGACAGGGTGGGGGAACGTGTCGAAGCCATCGGCAGGGCACCGTGGCACAGGCTTCCAGGACAAAGGCATCCACCTGGTGGCCGAGATGATTGCCCTGGATGGCCAGCCCTTCTCCATTGTGGAGGACAAGGGCTTCCAGCATCTGATTGGGTTCCTGGCCCCCAACTTTAAGCTTCCTTCCCGCTCCGCCCTGAGTTGGACTGTGGTCCGACAGCTCTATAGGGCTTTGAAGGAGCGGGTGAGGGAGCGGCTTTCAGGGGATGGGGGGGCAACGGTCCACTTTACCATGGACCTGTGGTCCACCAGAAATGTACAGCACGCGTACCTGGCGGTGATGGCACACTGGTGGCAGGACGCAGAGGCAGTACTTGGCAGTGACAGGAGGGGACCTGAAGTGGGGTGGGCCCTGCTTCAGGCCCAAGTTATGGATAGCTCCCACACTGCAAGGAACCTAGAGGCAGCCCTGGACACCATGGTGAGGGAGTGGCTCACGCCAGGCATGGTCTTCACCAAGGGGTGTGTGGTCATGGACAACGCAGCCAATATCCTCAAGGCAGTCCATGATGGGGGGTTCACGAGCATCCCATGAGCCGCACACACCCTCCACCTGGTGGTGAAGGATGCTCTGTACTTGACTGATAAAGGAATTGGGCCAGGCACCCTTAGCTCCCTGGTCGAGCGGGGGAGGAAGCTGGTGGGCTTCTACAATAGGAGCGTGAAGGGCAGCGAGCTCCTCCGGGAGAAGCAGGCCGAGCAAGGGTCCCAGGTACACACCCTGTTCCAGGATGTCTCCACCGGGTGGAACTCCACCTTCTTGATGCTTGAGCAGCTTCTTGAACAGAAAGCCGCCATGCATCAGGTGGAACTGGAGACAGACATCGAGTCACCTCCAGGGTACAGCAGGGAGGAATGGGATATAATTTCCCAAACTGTCTCTGTCCTGAGACCATTCCTGGGCATCACGGAGACACTTAGCAGCTCCACCGCCACCCTCAGCCAGGTGACCCCGCTGGTGCATAGTCTCCGCAGCAGCCTGGATGAGATTCTGGGTGTGGGGGGAGGGATCGTGGCCCTCAGGGCAGGAGAATGTGCGCTGAGGTGATAGACCTAGCTCACAAGTTGAAGGCGGGCCTGAGCGCATGCTTCGAAGACTTCCTGCACCGGGATGAATATGTCCTGGCAAACATGCTGGACCCCAGGATCAAGGGCAGCATGGCATGTGAGACTGCGCTCAATGGCCTACGGAAGGGGACGCTGGTCGAGAAGGTTAGGCAGACAGAACAGGCCATGCAGTGGGATGCCCCTGGGGATGGTGGGAGTGAGAGCAGCGACCCCTTCCAGCCATCTGGGTCTATCCCTGCCTCCAGCCCTAGGTGTAGCAGCAGCAGCAGCAGCACCAGCAGCACCAGGAGCAACAGGACCCCTACTGCCAGAAACTCCTCCTCTGTTCTGTCCACTCAGGGGAGCATGGGCCCCAGCACAAAAGGGCAAGCAGCATGGCTGAGGGCACTGGGGCAGGTGGTGCCCACCCAGAGTTACCGGAGGGAGTTTGATGGTGCCTCAGCAGCAGTGGAAACCTATCTGGAGGAGGAGCCATGCATAGATCCCAGCAGCGATCCCTTGGCTTACTGGTCCGGCAAGGCCCTGTCCAAAGTGGCCAAGGGTATCCTGTCCTGCCCACCAACCAGTGTCCCCAGCGAGAGGGTCTTCTCCATCATGGGCGACATATGCGCCCCGCACTGCCTGAGACTTTGGGTCAAGTTGTTGGAGCAGTTGCTCTTTCTGAAGGTTAGCCTTCCGCTGCTGGGATGCCCAGAGCTGCCCCTGGACAAGCAGTAATGGTGCAGTGGCACACGCCATCCCATGCCAGGGGGAGTCTTGAGACAGGGCTCCTACTCCTCCATCTGGGATAGGGCTAGGCTACTACTACTGTGCTGCTGAGGTGCTGTCCCTCTGTCCCAATGACCGGCACCCACCCTTCCTCTGTCGCTCTGCCTTCTCTCTCTCTGCCTCTCTCCCTCTCCGTCTCTCTCTCTCTCTCTCTCTCTCTCTCTCTCTCTCTCTCTCTCTCACACTCGCCCGCCCCCGCAGCCTTATCTGACTGACCTCAGGATGCAGGCTGGGCTTAGGAAACAACTATTCCATTATGTGTTTCCCCCACCACTTCCAAATCTCCCACCACAGGGTCAGGAAAATCTAAGGCTTGCCCCTCTTCCCCTGGGAGTAAAGTCGTTTGCCCACTAGGCAGAAAATAAACCAGTCTCAATTGCTTACCCCATGCCCTTGTTACCACCCCGTTTCCCTTTTTTCCTAGTCATGGTGCAAGAGCTGCATGTGGCAGAGCTCGGCGGAGACATACTGGGTGTATGCCGCCACCTTCTGCCGCTCCGCCTGGACCGTCAGCAGCTCCTCCACCAGGTCCTTCTCCAGGTTGGCAGAGGACCTCTGGACCTCCTCCACATGGGCCAGGGTGCACGGCTGCATCCTGGCCTGAAGGGCCTTCACCTCTGCATCCTCCAGGGGCTCGGGGGTCTCCATGTTGGGGCTGGAGGGGAGGGTAAGGGCCTGTATGCCTCCTTTTGTGGGTTGCCTTCCCCCCCTTCTTCTTGTGCTGAGGCTCCATGGGTAGGGGCCCCACTCCAGAGTCCTCCCAGTCCTCAACCGCTGCCTGTCTCACTCTCCGGCCATGGGTCTTTTCAATGTGGTGGATGAGCCCAGACGTGGTCCCCTCCCTCTGCCGGCAGAAAGCTTTATTGCAGATCTAAAAAGAGCAGAAAAAGATAGGAACATAAGAAGTGTCATACCGTGTCAGACCAATGGTGGTCTGTCAACAAGTCCTGCCTGCATTCTGTCTCCACACGTGGGTGGACTGGGTGGCCATCCAATCTCTCTCTGCAGGGGACTTCCATTCCTAACAGGTCATAGGGCAATTCAATCCCTGTTGTTCCAGTCCCCGTGCCATACCTTGCATGTGGCGGTTCTGTCGCCCTTGTCATAGAACCTCCAGACATCAGACGACTTGCGCTGAATGTCTGGGGGTGTCACCGGCGATCTCTGCCTGGGTGTCCACCGAGTCCTCCCCCTTGTCGTTGTCCTGTCAGCAGCAGCAGGGCTGTGGACACAGGAATCCGATTCCTCTCTGAAATTGGAACACATAAGAACACCAAATAAATATCAGGCATTTATGATGATGGCTCTCTAGTCCTCCCTCCTCGGGGTGCTAGTAGGGATTGCAACTAGAAATTTAATTTTGTGTAATTTCTGCTCTCCGGGGATGCTCATGCTAGGGAGTGCAACTAGGAACTGGAAGGCTCTGGTTGGCATGTGCAAATCCTGCCATCCTTGGGGTGCTAGGGATGGTGACAGGAGATGGAACCTTCATCATAACCCTCATTCTCATCGTAACCAAGCCAAGCACGTGCACCTGAGACCTTGCATCTTCATGAATGTTAGACCCCTTGTCTCTCCCTCTGGTTCCCTTGTCTCTCAGATTGTAAGCCCTAGGGGCAGGGACAGTGTCTATTTTATTACTTTGTAAACATGATGCCAAGTACACTGCTGGCACTATATAAATGTTTGTTAATAATAATAATAATAATAATAATAATAATAACAACAACAACAACAACAACAACAACAACAACCCTGGCTGGAGGAAAGAGCCTGCCCATATTTGGGGATGAGTAGGAATGGGATGGCAAGGCAACTGGAGAGTGAAACCCTTGCTAGCCTGGCACATGTTTGGGTGGGGGTGGTGCTCGTGCCAAAGCCAACCACACTACAGTACCCTACCCTCCCTCACTATTGCAGACATCCGCTGCCACCCGCTGATGCCCACTGTTTGTGCCCGACTGATGCCCACTGCCCATGCACCCACACGCATGCCAGTGAGCTCTCTCCAACAGATAGAGCCTTTCTTGTCCTCAAAGTAAAAATTTTTTTTACAAACCTGGCAGCAGCTAAAGAGCCCACCGCTTCCTCATCCAAGGAGTAAGTCACCGGAGGTGTAGCCGCCAGGGCAGCCGCTTTGACCGCTACCACCTCCTCCTCCTCCTCGAGTGGCACTGGCAAGTTGACCCCGAGCCGGGAGATCATCACCACAGCCTTCTTCATTTATTTTGTTTTAAAACAAGGACCACTCTCTCACCCACAACACACATGAACCGAACCAAAACACAGCACACAGCCAGCCAATCCAACAAAGTCACAAACAGTCAAACACAGCCAAAACACACAAACCAAGTCAAACAAACACTCACTCACCACACAACTCCGCATGCACATGAATTTCCGGTTTCTGACGTGCTGCACTTTCGCTTTCCGGCTCTTGTGTGATTTTAATGGCCGAACGGCTGAACGACTGAACACGAACTCAGCAAATGCTGGAATGGGTGACCACGAATGGGCGACCACGAATGGCCGAACACGAAGGGCTGAACATGAATGGGTGACCATGAACGGCTGAACCCGAACGGCCGAACCCGAACCGTGGTCTGTTCGCCCATCCCTACACTTCATTAGCAGTAAATTTCATACTTCTTTAAATAGCATGATCCTTTGCATGCAGAGATTTTAGAGCAGAGGGATATGCAAAAAAAGGTCCTTATGATATTATCAGTAAGAGAATCCTTCACTGATTTGCATCTCCATTCCTACAACTTGGTCATTAGTGAAAACCATATAGACAAATATATCCATCCATCATCATTTTCTTTCTCTGTTAAAAGGAAGAACTGTGCTTTAGGGTGACAGACATTGGCAGAGTAGTTCTTGAGGCAGCTGGATTCTCTCTTCCCAGACACCAGAAGTGTTCTTGTTCTCAGACACAGTGGAGCAGAGCTAGTGGGAACAAACATCACTGTAGACCAAAGAACACTGAGTTTTCTGTGACAAGAAGAGACAGCTCAGCAACTGGAAATTTCTGCTTTAGAAATATGTTCACCTCATCTGGCAACGTCATCGTCCTCTTTATTACAACAGCAGCCTTACTTACAGGGATAATTGTAAATGGACTGGTAGTGGCAGCAGAAGGCCTAGATTGGATGAAAGGCAAAAAACTAACCCCATATGGTCTGATGCTGATCAGCCTAGGGATCTCTAAAATTTGCATTCAGTGCCTGTCAACGGTGGTCAACTTCTTATCTGTAATGATCGATACAGAGTCTTTTACCAGGAAAGTGGAGAAAACTGATGCTGTTTTCTGGGTATTCTTAAATCAGTTGAGTTTCTCTTTTGCAACTTGTCTCAGTATCTTTTACTGTGTGAAAATCGCTACTTTCACCCATCCCCTCTTCTTCTGGCTCAAGATGAGAATCTCTGGGTTGGTGTCATGGCTGCTCTTCGGATCCCTTGTGACCTCATTCCTTCCCGCAATTCCTCTAGTCTATGAAGTTTACAATGAATTTCACTTCAACTCAATGGGGAATCTCCAGGAAAACAGTACTAAGGAGAACAGTCTATGGCAAAGAAGTTTCTTACCACTGAAATTTGTCAGCAGTCTGAGAACTCTCATCCCTCTCACAGTTTTCTTGGTGTCATCCATGCTGTTAATCATTTCTCTTCTCAGACACATTAGGCAGATGCACCAAAATGCCCCCGGCCTCAGCTCTGCCAGTATGGAGGCCCACGTCAATGCAATTAGAGCTGTGATCACTTTCCTCGCATTCTATGTTTTCCACTATTTAGCTTTCATTGTCCTTGGAATCTATGAAACATTTTTGTCAGAGCACTACTTGTTGCGGGTCATGGCTGAAATTATGTTGGCTGTCTATCCTTCCGGACACACCATTGTTTTGATTTTGGGCAACCCTAATTTGAAAAAACAGGTGGCAAAGATTCTGCATCATGCCAGGTGCTGCAGGAACTAAGCATCTTATTTGCTCTTGTCATTGGAAAGTTTTGAACCCAGCAAAGATGTATGTAATGAAATCTTCTAAAGTAACATGGGGAAGGTCATGATGCCAAAAAAATTTGTATTAATCATTGATTGTATGAGCCAGAAACTTATTGTATGGGGAGTTTGCTCAAGATAGATGAACTTTAACCAGGAAACTAGCATTATAAAACCTAACAAAAGCAGGACAATCTGCCTGAATAGATAAAGTAGCCAACTGTGTAAACTTAGATAAAGGCTATACAATAGCTAAATGATCAACAATGGAAGTTAATAAAAAACTGAAGCAAGGCAACATGAAGAATTAAAAGGCATGCTTAGGACATAAGAAGAGATTCTTGACATGATCAGTATGTGAAAATCACAGCACCAGAGTAAGATGCAGCATGTCTGTCTGCGAACATCAGAGACAAGACTTTGGTCCTCTGGAACAGAGGACAGGAAACTAATAGATAGGGAACCTGATCATTTAAGCTATTGCATATTGTTTTGATATTATTTAATGTCTTCAGATGGATCTGAGGCTGGCCGGCCACCCCTGGACCTGCCCTGGGTGTGTCCAGCCCCATGTCCCCCCATGTCCGGCCCTGCCTGCCACAAGCTGCTGTGGCCCGCAATCTGCCCACACAGCGCTCTCTTCCCCCACACCATAGAGTTGCAGGTGGATCACCTGACACTCTAGGCTTACACCCGCAACTCTGTGGGGTTGCCCAGGGCAACCCTTGGCTGGGAGTGGAGCTGCAGCAGCTGTCTGCTGAATCAACAGACAGCAACTCTGCCTCTGGATGATGCCCTGGGTTTGGGCAGCCTGCTCCACTGGCAGTGCTCAGCCTGCAAAAACAGACATAACGCTAACTCCACTTAAAGACCACTTTATCATTTCTTATGCATGTTGCAGGGCTGCATAGGGTATGAGTACAGCCCTGCAACATGCATAAAAACGTTGAAACCATGTTCAAGTGGTGTTAAAGTGGAGTTAGTGTTATGTCTTTTTTCACACAGTGATGTTCCAGAGCACCAGTCGTAAACAGGGGTGGAGCAGAGCAGGCGATGTCTGCTCCACCTCTGCTCGGCTTGCACATCTGGTGGCAGCCTTTAAATGAACAGACCAGCCGGTTGTGAAGCAAGGCAGAGGTGGCACTGCCATCCATCTGTTTACATCCAATTTCTTATGCACCTTCTATAGTCAATCTGAACCTGTATTATCTGTTTTAGTCTTTATATTAAACTTTCTCTTTATAAAGCTTGTGTCTATGTGGTTGGTTACCGTAACTGTGTACTGACTGGAGAAAATACTTGGTTTAACACCAAGATTTACCTAATTGATTTACTTTTCTGATGACTGTAGAGCCCTGAGAAACAGGTGACAAAGGATTAACCCCTTACGAATTGGCACACTCTGGGGGGAGTGGTGCCCAGTGGTTACTACGAGTGGGGTAATTGAGTCATGGCTGGTCCAGTGGTGCTTTGTGGGAAAACCAGAGAGAGGGGGACCCCCAAACCCAAGTCACAGTGACAAGTCTAAGGCCGTGTACACCACGTTGGTATCAGTGTGCAGTGCAAGACGTGTGAGAAAGTGTGCAAGTTGGTAGCAGTGTCCAGTGTGAGACACATTTGAAACAGTGTACAACCCTTCAGAGTTTGCAGAATCTGCTAGTGTTGGGGTGGGGGGGAGGCTGGTTTTTTTGTTTGTATGCGGGAGTAGAATCAGGATGTCAAGATGATTGTGCCTGCCAAAAGTCCCCTCCGCGATTAAAGCGGCAGGGGTTTGGCGGCGCCCCCTTTCCTCCCTCCGGCCAAAGGAGGCGAGGAAGGAGCGGCCGCGGCGGCGAGGCGGGAGGCAGAGCAGGCCTGGTTGCCACGGCAACCTTGTTAGGAGCGCGCCCGGGACTCTCGCGAGAGCGGAAGTCCCGGGCGCCATTTTAGAGCTCCCCGCTCAACCGCCTCACTCGGCCAGGCGGGAGCGGGGAGAAGGACGTGCATCGAGGCAGCACCGTGTGGTAGGCCGCTTGCCTCGAAGCACGAAGGCCGACGGAGTCAGCGGGGCCAGAGTTGAGGCTCCTCAACACCGGAAGCAGGGAATCAGTCCCTGGAAGCACGAGCCGCTGTGGGAAGCGGAGAAGGGGTTGAGCGGGGGTCGGATTGCCCCCCCCCTGCTTCCAGCACACAGGTGGTGTTTTCCCCCGCGGGGGGGGAACGGGTTGGGGCGGGAAGTTAGGAATTTGCCCCGTATGATCTCTTGTGGTGGGGGTGGAGCTGGTGGGATTACTGCTGCCCCCCCCCC
>QEPC01009940.1:127295-144501 GCA_003113815.1 Sphenodon punctatus | reverse complement strand
AAACCGGTAGTAGGGGTAGGGTGTAAGTTGGAAAAGTTGGTTAAGATAGGGCACAGGAGGATTCCCCTCGGGCTTAACCCGAAGACGGTAGAGGATGGCACCAGGCAAACAGGACAACGCCTGGCACAATAGGGGAACCTCCTGTTGGGAAGGTTAAACAGTTAGGGATAAGAGATTGATAGGACCCCAGTTCAAAGGGGGAAGTGGGAGGGTTACCTCTTCCCCCTTTTAGCTAAATAATAAAGAGTGCGGCCGTTCAAACCCATATACTGTGTCCTCGTCTTCTTTGGGGGGAGGGGGTGCGTCGACAATGCCCCAGATGAGCAAAGAAAAGTAAAATGAGGAATGTCAGAGCGGGAACTTGGAGACAGAGGGCAAAACCAAGAAAAAACTCATACTCAGTATCAGAGAGTATGAGTCAGAAAACTAAGCTCTGCTGCAGAAGGAAGGAGCAGGGGGCAACAACCCTAAAGATGAACTTGAAATGCAGTTAGACCTGGTAAGATTACAACTAAAGTAACAGCAACTGGAACTTGGCAGGGAGTGGAAACAGCCCAGGAGAAATTTAAGCTGGAGTAACTGAGGCAGCAAGATAAGGAGAAGGAAAGAGCAGAGAATGAAATGCAGCATCTAGGGAGCAAAAAGCAGAGGCAACATAAATGGCCATGAGGAATACAAATGATGGAAGTTCTCAGCCCATGACCAACACCAAGAGCCAACTGATATAACAGTTCAAACAGCTTGTTCCCCAGTATGATGAATGCCACTGCATTGAGGAATTCCTTTCAACTTTCGAGAAGGTATAGAAGAGAAATGAGATTCTGGACAAGCTGCAGATCCATGTCATTGTACCAAGACACACTGGTGAATTCTTGTCAGTGTATAATTCTCAGTTTATGGTTATTTCCTTCCCTGGGAACCCGCTTGAACCCGAGCCTAAACATTTTCCGGAGGTGGTGTCAAATGTCTGATTTGGAAGAGCATTTGGCGGGCGGGGATGAGGGTTGGTTGGGTTACTGGGTAGGATTGTGGGGAGGATGATAATTTTAAAGGGAGGGAGGGAGTGGTTTACTGAACAAATTTTTATTGTTGTTTTATGATTGTAAGCTTCCATGAGCCCATGTGGGAAGAGTGATATATACATTGGGCGGGGGGGGGGGATTCTATGGAGGGACCTAATGGGAATTTATCATTTGAAAATCTTGAGAAAGCTGGTTTTCTCACTATGAGATTAGTCCTGGCTGAAGTCTATAAACTCACTTTAGAGCACTTAAAATAGAGGAATTAAGCCATAAGAGTATACCTGTAAACTGAGGGATTTTTTGAATAAGTGGTTAAAGGGGTGGGATGAGCACATATGACAACTTGGTTGTCAGTGAAACAGTTTCTGAATGTGCGCTCTCCAGCTGTGAAACATGAGTTTTGATAAGAAAGCCTCCACAATGGAGGAAGCAGAAGACATTTCAGATCAATTCATATGCAATCAAGCACATTATCAACCGAACCTAAGGGTTGCAAGGGGGAGTTCGTGAAGGGTCACAGTGAGCGTAAACCCCACTCTGAACACAAGAAACACTTCTGCGCCAAATAGCAAAGGGATGGACCAGCTCTGTAGCAGCTGGGGAGTCACAGATAGGCATGGGGCCATGGGTGGAGGGAGGAAAATGTAAGCCCTTCCCTCCCCACACCCAGAAAATGCCATGGCTGAAGACAAAAATGCCATAACATTAGCCACTGCCTGAATAGAACAGGCAACATGGAGAACGTTTAATATGGGATGGTAAATGCTATTTCATGCGTCCCGGAAGATATGGGTACATTGTGTGTTAACAATTGGTAGGTCAATATGTAGTAAACCTTACATAAATTCAGAGTCCATATAACTCTCTCCGTAAATACCATCAATGCGCGCAAGCGTGTGTGTGTGTGAAAAGTATTATGAGAAATAATTTATTTTTGTTGCTTGTTTATTATAATCAATCTTTTGGTATTTACTACCCAAAAAAGACAACTTATTTTGGGCAACTGGACAACTCATGAAGTGACCAGACATTGAAGAACAGAAAGAAAATACAATTGTTTTCCATTTAAAGAGATTCAGTGTGAAAAAAACAAAACAAAACAGTTCAACACCCATCAAAACAATTCCTTGTAAAATAAAGGAAATCTAAACATGGCACTCAAGGAAATGAAAAAGGGAAAAATCCATCAAGAGCATTTTTTAAATACACAGATTTAATTAAAATCATGATGGTCTTGGTGATGCAGGAGATAACATATAAGATAAAGAAACATGAAAGCAAAGTTCAGTTAGCCAGTTGAAAATATCCCTTGCATTTCATTGGAAGTTAATCTCTATGGTTTTTGCTTAATAAAATAGTTATTGGCATGCAATTTCAGTCAATTTCAGTCGGTGACACCCGCCGATGCGGTTGGTGTTCTTGGGGCTGCCTGTTATGGCCACATTTTTTGAATTAGATCCTTGCTCGTCCTGGCTGATTAAATCTTGCCGGTAGACAATGGGGCCATTGCTGGCTGTGGTGGTGAATGCCTCCCTTTGGGAGGGCAGAGTACTGGGCTGTCTCAAAGAGGCAGTGGTTCGGACTCTGCTCAAGAAACCATCGCTTGACGTTGACTCCCTTGTCAGCTATCGGCCTGTCTTTAACCTTCTGTTTTTAGCCCAGCAGCTGCAGGGATATCTTGACCACATCGGTTATGTGGACCCCTTTCAGTTGGGATTTTGACCAAGGTATGGCACCAAGACTTCGCTTGTGGCTTTGGTGGATGATCTGTGCTGGGAAATGGACCGAGGTCATTCGACCCTGTTAGTTCTATTAGATCTTTCTGCTGCATTTGTTACAGTTGATCACGGGATGTTGGTGACGCAACTGTGGGATTGTGCAGGGGTGGGCGGGACTGTTCTTGAATGGTTCCGCTTTCCTGACTGGTAGAGCACAGCGAGTGGTTCTTGGGGAGTCTTTTTCATACTACTGAGATCTCTCATGTGGAATCCCGCAGGGTTTGGTTTTGTCGCCTCTCCTATTCATCGTATACATGCAGCCACTCAGTGATGTGATCAGGAGGTTCGGCGCTAGGGATGGGTGAACAGGTCACGGTTCGGTTGTTCGGTCTGGGATCCGAGTTCGGGTTTGGTCATTCGGTTCGGTGGCGTTCGGTTCGCTTCAGCCGTTCGGAGATCAGTTTCAGTTTCGTTATTGGTCTAGTTATCGCATGGTCCCGTGATCGCGTTGGAAGCCGGAAACTGGAAATTCGAGTGCGTGCAGAGCTTGTGTGGTGAGAGAGCATGCGTGGTCTGTCTGGCTGGTTGTTTGGGTTTGTTTTGTGAGTTTTGGGTGTGTTTGACTCTGTGTTGGTTTGACTGTGTTGGTTTGGCTGGGTGGTGAGTTGGTTGGTGACTGTTTGGCTGGTGTTTTGGAAAAAAAAATAATGAAGAGGACTGTTCTGATTAAATGCCAGGGGGGCACGGTGGTGCTCCTGGAGCCGGTGGTGAAGGAGGAGGAGGAGGAAGAAGAGGGGGTAGCTGTTTCGGCCGCTGAAGCACCTTGGGTGGTGGTGGAGGAGGAGCAAGAGCTGGGCACAGGAGGTGCTGCCACTCCTGCCAGGTTTGAAAACTTTTTTTTTACTTTGAGGACAAGAAGAATACTATTCTTTACAGAGAGCTCACTGGCGTATGGGTGGGCGCATGGGTGGGTGGTGGGCAGTCAGACACAAACAGTGGGCATCAGCGGGTGACAGCGGATGTCTGCCACAGAGAGAGAGGATACTCTAGTGTGTGGGGCTCTTCCAGCAGTCAGGCACGAGCATGAGCAGCACTCCCACCCAAACATGTGCCTGCGAGCCATCCCTAGCAAGGGTCTCCACTCTCCAGTTGCCATACCTACCTAGCACCCCAAAATAATGGCAGGATTTGCACGTTCCAGCCAGGGTCTTTCCAGTTGCCATCCCTGGCTCCCCAAGGAGGTCAGGATTTGCAAATGCCAGCCAGGTTCTCGCCATTGCCATTCCTCTCTAGCACCCCAAGGAGGGCAGGATTTGCACGTGCCATCCAGAGTCTTTCTAGTCACCATTCCTAGTGCCCCAAAGAGGGCAGGATTTGTACATGCCAGCAAGGGTCTCTCTATTTGTCATCACTACTAGCACCCCAAGGAGGGTAGGATTTTCACATGCCAGCCAGGATCACCATTTCTGGTTGCTATCCCTCCAAGGAGGGAGGACTAGAGGCATCATCATACATGCATGATATTACTTAGGTGTTGTTTATGTGTTCCTGGGTATTTTCAGACATGATGGGGCGGCATTCGCCCCATTACATAAGCAATCCTTGGATTCCTCACCAGGATCACTCTGGCATGGCCAACAGATGTACTGGGGGATCCCAGCAGGGAATCGGGGAGGGGGCGGGGCTGCGTGAAGCAACATGCGACCGCACACTCCCGCCACCCCCACACTCCCCCACCGCCCACCCTCTGGGGAGATGGCGGGCGCCGTGGCAAATGTGGCCTCAGCGCCCACCCAAAATGACCACGGCCCGGAATCCCAGTGGGGATTCCGAGGCGTGATTGCAATCCAAATGTGACAGGCCCCTTCATCCACGCCGAGGCCCCTTCATTCCCAACAAGAAGCGCTTTCACCACGCGATCGGCGCCGCCCCCATGGGTTCAGCCGATCGCGTGGTGAATGTGATTCCCGATGGTGATTGAGCATGGGTAACATCTGGGGGGGAACCTCTGGTTCCCCAACAGATGTTACGAGGGCATTCCCCACCACAGGGAATTGACTGTGGTTGAGCGTGATCTCGTAACGTCTGAAAATACCCTCTGTTTCAGAGAGGGTGAGGATGAGAAATTCTCCAATGCTGATGCCAGACTCAGGAGGACACCAAGGCGGAGGTCTCCAGTGCCACCCCCAGACAGTGGGCGGACAAGGTCCAATGTCTGGAGGTGGTACGATAAGGAGAATGGATTCGCCGTCTGCAAGGTAAGGCACAGGGGCTAGAACAACATGGAACGGATTGCCCTATGACCTGTTAGGAATGGAAGTCCCCTTCAGGGAGAGATTGGCCACCCACCCACTTGTGGAGACAGAGTAGTAGTAGTAGTAGTAGTAGTAATAGTAGTAGTAGTAAAATGTATTTAGGCTGAGTCGTAGCTATGGCCTTGAATACAGCATACATATAAAACACAGTAATACAAATATACATTATAAGGGATCCACAAGGATCCAACAAATAAACGAGTACAAAATCCCATACCCTCCCCTGCTCACAAATAGTAGGGGGAGACACCAACTCAAACCAAATCAACTTAGAATCAACAGCTAGGTAGCGCAATTACCTCCATAACTAAGCATACGTAGAGTACATTAGTAGAACCAACCGTACATGCCCATTACTTGGCAATGGCAATGATAATTAGTAAGCAATAGAATTTTACAGCTGGAGTCAGCTACTAAATAAACTTGACCCTCCTTAGCTGGACATTCATAATGCATTATTATTCCAACACTACTTACTCATCAGTTAACTGAAGGCTCTAGTAGCGAGTGAAAGTTCAGAAACTGACCACGCTTCACCAAGGCTAGAGTTAAAAACTTAGCCACCGCCTGCACCAGTTGCAAGTTCCTAGAGAACAAAAATTTATCGCCTAGGCTATATGAGACCAGCCCTGGTATTCCTCTAAATAAGGGGAAAGAAGATCTTCCCGTAAGTTGTCATAAAGGTGGCAATGAAATAGTAAATGGTCAGTGGTCTCTATTTCCTGAAGGTCATAGTGGCATAATCTTTGTGCAATAGGAACTCCTGAAAAGCGACCCTCCAGGAGATGTGTCGGTAAGGCATTAAATCTTGCCGCACTGAGTAAGCATTTCCCCCTTGCGGTACAGACCGCATCAAGGTGCCAAGCCAGCGAATCGTTCTTGTTGTAGAGATTCGTATATCCCCTGAGGTGTGCCGTGGCTCCCACCTTTCCCCACTCACTCTGAAGGTTGAGGTCTTGCCAATGGGTATCAATCTCCCTCATAGTGGAGCGTGAATCTTTAGACAAAAGATAAATCCTAGACAACCTAATGGAGCTAAGATGTAGCTCCACTCGGCAGGTCCATATACTGCAAAATGAGTCCTGGGCAAGGAGAGGGAAGAGACCCCTTTGGTCAGGATAAGGTATTCTAACCCCTAATTTGTGCGCCCTTCCCCACGTCTTATAGGACCATCTCCGCTGCCCTAACTCACTCAAGGGAGATAGCTTTCCCTGCGGTGTCACCTGGGGCCCTAAGTAAAGTTCTAAGAAAATTTGACTGAATACAGCCTATATTGTGTAGCCCATACGGAGTCCAAAGCTCATCTCCAAACAGGAACTGTGCTGAGGATTTGCTATTAAAGGCTAGCAAGGCCATCCCATAAGCCCCATCCCTGATTGAAAGAAAAATATTTTTTCACAGATGCTGAACTCTTAGCTACCAAGGATACTCTCTCCACGTGGGGCTTCCATCCCCCAGAGTGATATAACAATATTCCCAGGTACCGAAATTCTTTGACCTGTTTGACCGAAACCCCCTCTATACTCCAGCTATACCAATTCTTCCTTAAGGACTTAGCAAAAACCATTACTTTAGATTTGGAATGATTAATCTCTAAACTATTTGTTCTGAAATAGTTAGCAAACACCTCCAACTGTCGATTCAAACCTATTAGAGTTTGCAAAAGCAATACCAGGTCATCCGCAAATAATAGACACCCGATAAAGCAGGACGCAAGCCGAGGGAGAAAGAATTGCAGTTGAGACATCACTGGAACTGTCTCTTAAAAAAAAATTTTTAAAAAGGTATGGGGCCAACACATAGCCCTGTGTTACACCCCTCTCGACTGCCACCTCGATTGACAGATGTCCACAAGGACCCAACTTGACTGCCAATTCTGAGTTTGCATACAATGACTGGATCAAGTGCAACTGTTCCAAAGTAAATTCCACCTACGGAATCAAAGGCCATTTTTAGGTCCAAGAAAGCCTCAAAGAAGCATTTATTCTTCTCCCTGTATTTGTTTATGATATGCATACATACATAGCAATGGTCAATTACTGACCTTGCTTTCTGAAAGCCCGCTTGTTCCGGGTGGACGTTAGTGTCATCTATCCATCTGGTGAGTCTAGTAAGCAGGTACTTAGCCTAGATCTTACTGATGACACATAAAAGGCTAATGGGCCTATAATTAGTTGGATCAATAGCCAGGTCTTTTCTTGTACACAGGAACAACCAACACCCTACTCCAGGTGGAGGGGACTTCTCCTGTGTGATTAATAGATGAAAAAAGGGCTGTCAGCATAGGGACCCACCATTCTCTATATAGTTTTAGATATTCAACAGGTATTAGGTCTCTACCCAGGGCCTTTCCACTCCTACAGGAGTCTATGGGATCACTGACCTCTGTTTCTTGGATGAACTTCCACTCTGGGAGAAAAATCTTTCCCTCCCAATGGCGGGTCCAAAAAACCCCCTGTCTTAGCCAGAGCATATAAGGCCCCAAAGTACCCAGTCCATTAGTGGGCCGCTATTGGTGGAGGATCCCTTTTAATAGAATCTACAGTTACTGTATTTAACAATCTCCAAAATTGCCTAGAATCTCTCTTGGTTGCAGCCTCGAGGACTTGGTTCCACCTGGCCTTATAAAAGATCTGTTTCTTCTGTGTCAAGAAACTTATATTCTCGTTTGGCCTGGAGGAACTGTGCTAACAATTGGTGGTCCTGCCCCCAGTGATAAGCCTGGTAACTGGCTTTCACCGATAGTTTTGCCTTCTGGCAGGCCTTGTCAAACTAAACTTGGTGCCCTACGGAGCCCTTACACAAGCTGCAAGATGGCTCTGATCCAAGCAGATATGTAATTTGCTGTAGTAAGGAATTATATGCCAAGATGATTCCGGGCCCTGGGCCGTTTCCCAAAATTGGTTCCCTAAGGGCCAAGGAATCTGGATTGCTCATCCATGACTTGTGGAGACATAATGCAGGCAGGGCTTGACATAGACCACTGGTCTGATGCAGTATGGCTCTTCTTATGTTTCTATCTTTTTATGTTCTTTAGATCTGCTTCAAAAGATTCAGGAGGCAGAGAAAGGGGACCACATTGGGACTAATCGCCCATATTGAGAAGCTCCACAGCCAGAAGGTGACAAGGCTGCAAGACTCTGGCATGGCCGTGGAGCTGGAGCATCAGTGCCAGAAGAAGGGGGGGAAGGCAAAAGAGACACCACCAAAGTCCTTCCCCCTCCTCCAGCTCCGATGTGTAGTCCCCTGGGCCCCGGGAGTCTGCAGTGGCAAGGGCCTTTCAGACCAAGGTGGAGAGGCCAACTGGGGACTTTGTCACTGGCCTACATCAGCAAGCAGCCACAATGGAAAAGTGACTGGTGGAATGGTTCCAGGTGGTCGAGGTACGTGAAAAGAAGGTGGAGGCATACTCAAAGTATGTCTCCAAATACATATCCACCGAGATGGCTGACCTGGAACTCTTCCACCAGTTGGTCTCCAAGTGGCAGGCGGCCATGGCAGGGGCCGTTGAATATGCCATCCAACATGGCTACCAAATGCCAGCAGTTGTGATGCCCCCTGCAACTAGCTCCCGTGCACCCCTTCTGCCTTTCCCCCAAGTTCCAGGGGGAAGGCCCAAAGACTGAGTATATAAGTTTCATTTCTAGTTTTAAATGTTTGTTTTTTGTTTTATAATGTTGTTGTTGTTGTTTTGTTAATAAAAGTTATATTTGTTGTTCTTGTTATGAGCTTTGTTTCACCTGACCAATCTTTTATCCCTCTGTGCTGAAGTTCTGGCAGGCAGGTGGCAGAATCTCATACAGCTTGTCGATCCCTACAAGCAGCACCTGGAACCACATGTAGCTTATTTAAGGTATTAACCCAAAGATGTGCCAGACAGCAGCAGGGTCTCAACTTGCAGACAGCCCCCCAGGAGGGACAGGGCTTGTGTCTGTATGGGTGTGCCAGAGAGAAAAAGAGACAGGCTCTTTGGCAGCGGGCAGCAGGCGGCGGGAGCTGGTGGTCGGAGGGGCTTTTTTTTCAGCAGCTTCAGCGGGCATACGCGGGCAAACACGGGTGGGTACGGAGGAGTAGACTGGTGGGGGGGCAGGCTGGCATGCAGCCACCGGGTTTCTGGATGCAGTGTAATGGAATGCAGCCCCCAGTGACTGGAATGATGGTCACAGAATCTTGTTGATGGTTCCTGGGATGGGTAGGCATGACTGATTCAAGTACAGTGGAATGACAGCCTAAAGCCTATGGGCATTGAATGATGTCCCTAGAATTAGTGCATGGTTGGGCACACTTCATTCAACAATCATGCGATAGGTGGTAGCAAGTACAGGAACACACACAGGCAGGCACATATAAATGTTGTGTTATAGTCCATCAGGGGTCCTGGGGCTGGAGTGGTTGTTTCATGGTGCTGTAGAATGACGTCCCCATAACTCTGAGGGTGGGTCCTAGAGATTAGGTGGCAGATTCTGGATGCAGTGGCACAGCCCTCCCTACTGATAACGTAGGTCCCAGACCACTGGGTCCTGGAGCTGGAGTGACTGTTTCTTTACGATGCTGAATTATGGCTCTCTTTGAGCCAAATGTCGTCTGCATAAGCCTGAGGGTAGGTCCTAGGGCTAGATGCAGTGGCACAGTAGAGGCAGCATTAGAAACAGAACCAGGCATTGGATTGCCCAGAGACAGCATTGACAGAAGGAGAAGACATTGGATTGCCCAGGTACAGAACCTGAGGAACAACAGAGATGGCATTGGCAGGATTTGCCTGTGCGCTGCACCCATGGAGCCAAGCCAGGATGGTAGGATTTGCCAGGGAAGAGCTCCTGTACAGCAGAAGATGGCAGTAGCAGGATTGCATGGGCACATTTCGATTGGCCAGAGCAGAGCACCCAAGGACCAGCAGACAGCAGCAGCGGGATGAACAGGCAAGTGGGGCACATCACCCAGGGTTGACAGGGCGGGCAAAAAGGCATCTTGGCATGAGAGGCACGAAGGCGGGCTGAGGCAGGCTTTGGGCAGACAGGCAGCATGGGCAGGCAGACAGGCAGCGTGGCATGAGAGACGCGCAGGCGGGCTGGTGCAGGTGTAGAACTTGGTGACAACCTGGCCAGGCAGACAGGCACCTTGGCATGAGAGGCAGTCAGGAAGGTAGGATGGGACCTTGGCAGGGCAGTCAGATAGGCTGGCAAAGACTTTGTAGTGTGCAAGCGCACGAGAGAGAGTCAGTCACATACTTAGGTGTGCCGAAATCATCTAGCTAGAGGTTGCCTGGCAGGGTTACAGTTTGTTTCCCAATGCCACCCTGCATCATGAGTTCAGTCAAATAAGGCGGCCGAGGCCATCTAGTATGTGTGGGGGGGGGGGAAAGAGAGAGGCTGGGTGGGTGCCAGGCATTGGGAGGGAGGGACAGCACCTCAGCAGCACAGCAGCAGTAGCCCTAGTCCAGACTGAGTAGGAGGAGCTCCATTCCAAGACTGTCCCTGGCATGGGATGGCGTGTTCCACTGCACCATCACTACTTCTCCAGGGGAAGCTCGGGGAATCCCAGCAGTGAAAGATTCACCTTCAAGAAGAGCAACTACTCCACCAACTTGGCCCCCAGTCTCAGACAGTGCGAGGAGCAAATGTCCCCCGCCATGGAGAACACCCGCTCGCTGGGGACACTGGTTGGTGGGCAGGACAGGATACCCTTGGCCACTTTCAACAGGGCAGGCCACACGTTGGCCTTGCCGGTCCAGATGTCAAGGGATCGCTGCTTGGATCAATACAGGAATCCTCATCACGGTAGGTCTCCATGGCTGCTGAGGTGCCGTCATACTCACTCTCGTAGCTCTGCCTGGGCACCACCCCCACCATTGCCCTCAGCCACGCTTCCAGGCCTATTGTGCACTGTGCCATGCTTCCCAGAGTGTCCTGCACATAGGCAAACCTGTTTCTGCTTCTGCTTCCAATAGGGGTGCTGCTGATTCTGCTGGCGCTGCTACCACTAGGGCGGGAGCAGGGATAGATCCAGCTGGCTGAGAGGGGTGGCTGCTCTCATTCCCACCATCCCCAGGGGTGTCCTCCTCCTGCTGCTGCTGCCGCACGCTCTACAGAACCCGCTTTGCATGCTGGACCCTCTCCACCAGCGCACCCTTCCAGAGGCCATAGAACTCTGTCTGGCATACCATGCTGCCCTTGACCCTGGGGTCCAGCGTGGTTGCCAGGACATATTCCTTCCGCTGCAGGAGCTCATCAAACATGTCCTCAGCCCTGCCTTCAGCTTCCGCTTGAGGTCAAGCAGCTCATAACCAGCTCCCTGTCCTCAGGGCCACAATCCAGCCCCTCGAAAATATCATCGAGACTCCTGTGGAGAATATGGACCAGAGGGGTCACCTGACTGAGGGTGAGGGTGGAGCTGCTCACGATCTCCGTCATGGCCAGGAACGGTCTCAGGACGAAGACTGTGTGAGCAAGGATGTCCCATTCCTCCCCATTAAATGCTTGAGGTGCCCTGCTGTTCATCACCAGTTGGACCTGATGCAAGGCGGCTTTCTGCTCAAAAAGCTGCTCAAGCATCAGGAAGGTGGAATTCCACCTGGTGACCACATCCTGGACCACATGGGGAGCCTTGCTCAGTCTGCTTCTTCTGGAGGAGCTCGCTGCCCTTCATGCTCCGGTTGAAGAATCCCGCCAGCTTCCTCCCCCGATCGATCAGGGAGCTAAGGGTGCCTTCTCCAATCCATTTATCCCCCAAGCCCAGAGCATCTCTGACCACCAGGTAAAGGGTGTGTGCAGTGCAAGGGATGCTGGTGAAGCCCCTGTCATAGACTGCTTTGAGTATATTGGCCGCATTGTCTCTGACCACACACCCCTTGGTGAAGGCCGCGCCTGGCTTGACCCACTCCCTCACCATGTTGGCCAGGGCTGCTTCGATGTTCCTGGCAGTGTGGGGGCTGTCCATTACTTGTGCCTGAAGCAGAGCCCACCTATAACCTGCTTTGGGACCCCTCCTGCCACTGCCAAGCGATGCCTCTGTGTCCTGCCACCAGCATGCAGTCGCTGCTAGGTAGGCCTTCTGTGGGCTCCTACTTGACCACAGGTCTGTTGTAAATTTTAAGGTGGTCCCCCCAGCCCCTGCCAGCTGCTCCCTCACCCGTTCCTTTAAACCTCTGTACCACTCAGGCACCACATTCTGACTGAGGGTGGTGCAGGACGGAAGCTTAAAGTTGGGGGCCAGGAACCCAATCAGCTGATGGAAGCCCATGTCCTCTACAGTTGAGAAGGGCTTCCCATCCAGTGCAATCATTTCAGGCAACAGGTGCCTGGTTTTCGCTTGAAAGCCACGCCACCCTCCAGCTGTCAATGGCCTTGGCAGATGCCCCCAACCGAGCTCCTCCATGGTGGGCTAACGCTGCTGGCGAGGCTCCTGGTGATGTTCTGCCCCCCTAGCAGGAATGATTCTCCTGCTGCTAGAGGCAGCATTTGGTGCAGGACGCTTGCCCACTGAAGGAGGCGGGCAACTGGGTGCTGCAGTCGGGAACTTGCTGGCATCCCCTTCCCCTGCCTTCCCGCTTAGCAGCAGAGCACTGTGACATGATTTCAGGTGCCTCACCATGGCAGTTGTCCCAAGGTTGGCGAGCACCTGCCCACACTTCACCAGCTTATTGCACAAAGTGCACTGCACCTCCCTGGGATCATCTGACCCCACCAGCTTAAAATGTTCCCAGACAGGGGATTCTTTTTCCCTTCCTGCCTTCTGTCCCACCCTGAGTGACACACTGCTGCCAGCACTGCTGGGAGTGGCAGAACTTGGTGGCGATGATGACACAGCTCTGGGAGGAGGAACAACCATCACCTCAGATCCAGACATCTCCTCTGTGGCACTAGTGTCAAATTCTGCTTCACTGTCCTCAGTTACTGTGATGTCCCACAAAGGGGAGTACTGAGACCCTGAGGCGTGACTGCCCACCATGTTGCTGGCACTCTCCCTGTGTCCCCCTCTATAGCTGCTACTGCTTCTGCTACTCTTCTCCCTACTGCCATAGCCTGGGGATCGGTCCCTGCCTCTAGAAGCCAGGGTGTGATCCACCAGCTCTGGACTGCTGGGGATCGCCTTGAAAATGGGGGACATTGGTGGCCCTGGAGGAACATCGGAAGCAGCACCTGCTCCAGCAGCAGCAGAGACAGCCACAACATCATGTCCTACAGGCCTTCCAGTGCCCTGCATGACAGTGGAGGGCACTGCCAGGAGGCGATGCAGAGCTGCTGAAGCCTGTTGCTGCCCTAAAGCAGGCCTGCGGAGTTTGGGGCATGATGATGTGCTCGGGCTGCTGCTGCTGCCTGCTGCCACTCTGCTGGAACGGCCCCTACCCCTACCACCTCTCCCATGTGCCACATTGCCTGTCTTATGGGCAGCAGACCAGCCTCTCCTACTTCCCTTCTCCGTGTCTTCCAAGTCAAAGAATGCACAGCAGCACACAAAGATTATATATATATATATATATATTGAAAAAAATTGAACAAAAAAATTATATATTTTTTTGTTCAATTTTTTTGTCTAATATATCTACACTAACTCTAACTAACTATTCTAAAATCTATGTAAATAAATATATCTAAAGGCCTAGTCCTACAAACACACTCTATCAAAACTGAACTAACACTATCTCTATCTATCTCTATACTAAGCTAACTCCTATCTATCTATCTATCTATCTATCTATCTATCTATCTATCTAATATTACACAGGGATCGGGGGGCGGGGACACAAAGAACACAGGGAGGGGCACAAAACTGAAATGATATCTAAATCAACCTAATAATCCTACTCTAAATAAATTCAAAAAGAGTTTAAGGGAATCGGGGATGGAATACATAGAGGGAGATGGAAAGGATTCAATGGATGGGGGAGGAAGAACACAGGGAGGGGTAAAAAATAAAAATAATGCCTAAATCTATCTAATATAATTTAATGAATGATAATATGTAGGTAAATTGGTTGGATGTGTGAAATAGGAAGAGGATGGCAATGGACTGAGGAGAACAAATTGCTGGGAGAGGGAGCCTTCTGAAAAGGCATGCTGTCAGGAACAGTGACTAGCTCTGAAGGTGTTGGGAAGGGGGGAGGGCAATGAGTTTTGTTACTTGCTGTGCCCACCTCACCGCAAGCCCCATTAGCTCCATGCAGCCTAACTCGTGGCCAATTGTAGCCTGCAAAGTCAGTGGTCCGAGGAGAAAACGGATGGTGATTGGGCAGGCTGGCTGCTACTCCAAGCCTCTCCACCCCTGGTGCCTGGAAGTCTGCTCCAAAGCTGACCCCCCCATCCCTCGGTCAAGCAGTGGTCAACTGGTCATGTTTCTCCCGCCAGAACCATTGGAATGCGATCCAAACCGACTGAACTGTTAGGTCATTTCAGAGTTCAGTGTCAGGTTCGGTTCAGTCAGTTCCCATTTGAGTTACATCATCCAAACAGACCAAGTTTGGTCCAAACTCCGAACTTCCGGAACATGTTTGCACATCCCTATCTGGTGTGCAGTGTCATCAATATGCTGATGACACCCAGATGTATCTCTCATTTTCTACAGACCCAGGTCCTGCAGTCTTGGTGCTTACTTGGTGTTTGACAGCTGTGGGGGACTGGATGAGGACTAACGAATTGAGGCTGAATCCCAAAAAGTTGGAGGTGATGTTGGTGGGTAAGTCAGTGGAGATGGTGGCCTCCATTATTGATGGAATCTGTCCTCCATTGGTGCCCCAGGTACGGAGTCTGGGGGTGCTCCTCGACACGCAGCTCTGCCTGGATGTCCAGGTGGAGAGTGTGGCAAGGAGTACCTTTTGCCAATTACATCTGGTGTGACGGCTTTGGCTGTTTGTCTCAGGCTTTGACCTGGCCACCATCATCCATGCTTCCATCACCTCCAGATTGGACTGTTGTAACGCGCTCTACGTGGGGCTACCCATGGTGATGGCTTGGAAATTTCAGCTGGTGCAGAATGCGGCAGACCATCTTCTGGTAGGACTGGGCTGCGGGTAGCGCATTACACCAGTGCTCCGCTCTCTGCACTGGCTGCTGGTGGTTTTCCAAGCCCGATTCAAGGTGTTGGTTTTGGCCTATAAAGCCCTAAATGGCCTAGGCCCTACCTATCTGCGGGACCTTCTCACTTCCCGGGTGCTGGATCAACCCCTGCAGTCATCTGGGGGAGCCCTGCTTGAGGTCCACTGAGTTTTGCGAGGGGGGCATGCAGGGGAGGGCGTTCTCGGTGGCCACACCATGGCTGTGGAACTCCCTTCTGGTGTAGGCCCGGTTGGCCCTGGATCTCCCCTCTTTTCGGAGAATTTGTAAGACCTGACTGTTCCACCAGACATTTGGTGGGGAAGACGGGTGAGGGGGTGGAGGGTTTTTGGGGGTATGGGTTTATTTTCTTTTCCTTTCTTCCTTTTAGTTGTTTTAATTGCTGTTTTAATGTTGTTTTACGAATTGTAAGCTGCCCTGAGTTGCCTGTGGCAGGAGGGGTGGGGTAGCAAAAGTTTGAAATAAATAAAATAGAAATAAATATAAATTTCCTGCAGAGATTTCTGAGCAGACCTCTAGCAAAAAAACAACAACAAAGTCTTTGTGGAAGAAAATCAATAATAATATCCGGATGTGATTTTCATCTCTATTGCTACAGCTTGGCCAATGGCAAATACCTTAATGATAAACATTTTATTATTATTATATTACACCTCTGTTGAAAGGAAGTGGGTAATGGAGACAGGCAGAGCAGCTCTTTGGCGAATTGATTGTCCCTTCCAGATACCTGAATTGTTCTTCTCACTGTGGAGGACTGCTAGTGGAAAGAAGAACTCTTGTGAACCTAAAGGACAGTGGGCGATTCTCGTCCAAGTGGCAATTCTTCAGAAAGGAAATCAACACCAGGAAACTTCTTCATTTGAATCATGTTCACATCATTATATCGCAGCATCTTCTTTTTTTATTATAGCACTGGAGTTCCTTGCAGGGATCATTGGGAATGGATTGATAGTGACAGTGAACTGCCTCGATTGGGTGAAAGGCAGAAAACTGAACTCATGTGATCTGATCCTTAGCAACCTTGGGATTTCTAGAATTTGCCTGCAGTGCCTGATAACAGTGGGCTGCTCCCTGCATGCAGCTTTTCATACAAATGTCGATTACATGAACATGTGCGGACCTCTTTTTCTTTGCTTGGCATTCTTCAATAGGGATGTGCGAACAGATCGCAGTTCAGGTTCAGTCATTTGGTTTGGTCGAGTTCGGTTCAGTCATTTGGAAAAAGGTATCGTGAGATCCCGTGATCTGTAAACCGGAAATTCGTGTGTGTGTGCAAAGCTTGTGTGCGTGATAGCGTGTGTGTTGTGGCTGGCTGGGTGTTCGGTTTTGATTTAGGTGTTTTGGCTCTGTGGTGTGTTGGTTTGACTGTTGGTTTTGGTATGGCTGGTTGATGAGTGTTGGTGCATGACTGTTGGCTATGTGTTGTTTTAAAAAAATTAATTGAAGAAGACTGTTGTTCTAATTAAATTCCGGGAGGCCAAGGTGGTGCTCCCAGAGTCAGTGATGGAGGAGGAAGAGGTTACTGCCCCAGCCCTGGACCTTCGGTGGTGGTGGTCCTGGAGCTGGTGGCGGAGGAGCAAGCGGCCACAGGAGGTGCTGCCAGGTTTGTAAACTTTTTTTTTACTTTGAGGACAAGAAAGGCTCTATCCATTAGAGCAAGCTCACTGGCATGTGGGTGGGTGCGTGGGTGGTGGGAATTAGTCAGGCACAAACAGTGGGCATCAGCAGATGTCTGCCACAGAGAGAGAGGGTACTGTAGTGTGGGGGGCTCTTCCAGCAGTCAGGCATGAGCACGAGCATCACCCCCACCCATACATGTGCCTGCCAGTCATGCCTAGCAAGGGTCTCCACTCTCCAGTTGCCATCCCTATCTAGCACCCCCTCAAAAAGGGCAGGATTTGCATGTGCCAGCCAGGGTCTTTCCAGTTGCCATCCCTAGTGTCCCAGGGAAGGAAGGATTGGCACGTGCCAGGCAGGGTCTCTCCATTGGCATCCCTCCCTAGCAGCACCCCAAGGAGGGCAGGATTTGCACGTGCCAGCCAGGGTCTCTACATTGCCATCCCTAGCACCCAAAGAAGGGCAGGATTTACATGTGCCAGCCA
>QEPC01009940.1:84897-96339 GCA_003113815.1 Sphenodon punctatus | reverse complement strand
AAAAACTGTTTGGCTGGGGCTTTAAATTTTTTTACATTGCAGCCATTTAAAAATGGCTGCAATATAAAAAAACCGGCACACCGAAATCCGGTACCGGGGCCGGATTACCGGGCCGAATCCGATAATGCCGGTACGCCCGATACCGGCATTATCGGATACCGGATTCTACCGGTTTCCCACCCCTAGTAATTAGTAAGCGATAGGAATTTTACAGCTGGAGTCAGCTACTAAATAAACTTGACCTCCTTAGCTGGCCATTCATAATGTATTATTATCCCAACACTACTTACTCATCAGTTAACTGAAGGCTCTAGTGGCGAGTGAAAGTTCAGAAACTGACAACACTTCACCAAGGCTAGAGTTAAAAACTTAGCCACCGCCTGCACCAGTTGCAAGTTCCTAGAGGACAAAAATTTATCACACAAGGCTGTATGAGACCAGCCCTGGTATTCCGCTAAATAAGGGGAAAGAAGATCTTCCCGTAAGTTGTCATAAAGGTGGCAACGAAATAGTAAATGGTCAGTGGTCTCTATTTCCTGAAGGTCAAAGGGGGATAATCTTTGTGCAACAGGAACTGCTGCAAAGAGACCCTCCAGGAGACGTGTCGGCAAGGCATTAAATCTTGCCGCACTGAGTAACCATTTCCCCCTTGCAGTACAGTCCGCAGCAAAGTGCCAAGCCAGCTAATCATTCTTGTTGTAGAGATTTGTATGTCCCCTGAGGTGTGTCATGGCTCCCACCTTTCCCCACTCACTCTGCAGGTTGAGGTCTTGCCAATGCATATCAATCTCCCCCATAGTGGAGCGTGAATCTTTAGGCAAAAGATAAACCCTAGACAACCTAATGGAGCTAAGTTGTAGCTCCACTCAGCGGGTTCATATACTGCAGAATGAGTCCTGGGCAAATAAAGGGAAGAGACCCCTTGGGTCAGGATAAGCTAGTCTAACCCATAATTTGTGCGCCCTTCCCCATGCCTTATAGGACCATCTCCACTGCCCTAACTGGAGGTAGATAGCTGTCCCTGGGGTGCCACCTGGGGCCTTAAGTAAAGTTCTAAGAAAATTTGACTGAATACAATCTATATTGTGTAGCCCATACGGAGCCCAAATCTCAGCTCCAAACTGGAACTGTGCTGAGGATTTGCTATTAAAGGTTTGTAAGGCCATCCCATAAGCCCCCCCGCCCCCCGATTGAAAGAAAAACCTTTTATCCCAGACGCTGAACTATTAGCTACCAAGGATACTCTCTCCGCGTGGGGCTTCCATCCCCCAGAGTGATAAAACAATATCCCCAGGTACCGAAATTCTTTGACCTGTTCGATCGAAACCTCCTCTATCTTCCAGCTATACCAATTCTTCCTTAAGGACTTAGCAAAAACCATTACTTTAGATTTGGAATGATTAATGTCTAAACTATTTGTTCTGCAATAGTTAGCGAAAGCCTCCAACTGTTGATTCAAACCTATTCGAGTTTGCGAAAGCAATACCAGGTCATCCACAAATAGTAGACATCCTATAAAGCAGGACACAAGGCGAGGGGGAAAGAATTGGAGTTGGGCCATCACTGGAACAATGTCATTAAAAAAAATAATAATTAAAAGGGCTTGGGCCAACACACAGTTCTGTTTTACACCCCTCTCGACTGTTACCTCGGTTGAAAGATGTCCGCAAGGACCTAACTTGACTGCCAATTTTGAGTTTTCATACAATGACTGGATCAAGTGCAACAGTCTACGGCTGACCGAGGAGCTATTAAGCTTGTTCCAAAGTAAATTCCTACCTATGGAATCAAAGGCCATTTTTAGGTCCAAGAAAGCAGCAAAGAAGCATTGATTCTTCTCCCTGTATTTGCTTATGATATGTGTAAGTACATAGCAGTGGTCAATTATTGACCTTGTTTTCTGAAAGCCCGCTTGTTCCGGGTGGATGACCTTAGTGTCATCTATCCATCTGGTGAGTCTAGTAAGCAGGTACTTAGCATAGATCTTACTGATGACACATAAAAGGCTAATGGTCCTATAATTAGTTGGAAAAGTAGCCAGGCCTTTCTTGTACACAGGAACAACCAACACCCTACTCCAGGTGGAGGGGACTTCTCCTGTGTGAATAATAGATGAAAAAAGGGCTGTCAGCATAGGGACCCACCATTCTCTGTATTGTTTTAGATATTCAACAGGTATTAGGTCTCTACCCAGGGCCTTTCCACTCTTACAGGAGTCTATGAGATCACTGATCTCTGTTTCTTGGACCAACTCCCACTCTGGGAGAAAAATCTTTCCCTCCCAATGGCGGGTCCAAGAAAACCCCTGTCTTAGCCGGAGCATATAAGGCCCCAAAGTACCTAGTTGGGCCACTATTGGTGGAGGATCCCTTTTAATAGAATCTACAGTTACTGTATTTAACAATCTCCAAAACTGCCTAGAATCTCTCTTGGTTGCAGCCTCAAGGACTTGCTTCCACCGGGCCTTATAAAAGACCTGTTTCTTCTGTGTCAAGAGACTTATATTCTCATTTGGCCTTGAGGAACTGTGCTAGCAATTGGTGGCCCTGCCCCCGGTGAGAATCCTGGTAACTGGCTTTCACCGATAGTTTTGCCTTCCAGCAGGCCATGTCAAACTAAACTTGGTGCCCTATGGAGCCTTTACACAAGCTGCAAGATGGCTCTGATCCAAGCAGATATGTAATTTGCTGTAGTAAGGAATTATATGCCAAGATGATTCCGGGTCCTGGGCTGTTTCCCAAAATTTTTTCCCTAAGGGTCAAGGAATCTGGATTGCTCATCCATGACTTGTGGAGACAGAATGCAGACAGGGCTTGACGCAGACCCATTGGTCTGATACAGTATGGTTCTTCTTATGTTCCTATCTTTTTATGTTCTTTAGATCTGCTTCAAAAGATTCAGGAGGCAGAGAGACAGGACCACATTGGGGCTAATCGCAGGGAGCTCCACAGCCAGAAGGTGACTAGGCTGCAGGACTCTGGCATGGCTGTGGAGCTGGAGCATCAGTGCCAGAAGAAGGGGGGGAAGGCAAAAGAGATGTCACCAAAGCTCTTTGCCCTGCTCCAGCTCCGATGTGGAGTCCCCTGGACTCTGAGAGTCTGCAGTGGCAAGGGCCTTTCGGGGTGAGGTGGAGAGGCCCACCAGGGACTTTGTGGCTGGCCTACATCAGCAAGCAGCCACAATGGAAAACTGATTGGTCGAATGGTTCCAGGTTGTCAAGGTACGTGAAAAGAAGGTGGAGGCATACTCAAAGTACGTCTCCAAATACGTATCCGCTGAGATGGCTGACCTAGAACGCTTCCGCCAGTTGATCTCCAAGTGGGAGGCGGCCATGGCAGGGGCCGTTGAATATGCCGTTCAACATGGTTACCAAATGCCAGCGGGTGTGATGTCCCATGCAACTAGTTCCCGTGCACCCCTTCTGCCTATCCCCCAAGTTCCGGGGGGAAGGCCCAAAGACCGAGAAGATACATTTCATTTGTAGTTTTAATTGTTTGTTTTTTTGTTTTATAATGTTGTTGTTGTTGTTTTGTTAATAAAAGTTATATTTGTTGTTCTTGTTATGAGCTTTGTTTTCCCAACCAATCTTTTATCCCTCTGTGCTGAAGTTCTGGCTGGCAGGTGGCAGAATCTCATACAGCTTGTCGATCCCTACAAGCAGCACCTGGCACCAAATGTAGATTATTTAAGGTATTAACCCAAAGATGTGCCAGACAGCAGCAGGGTCTCAACTTGCAGACAGCCTCCCAGGAGGGGCAAGGCTTGTGTCTGTGTGGGTGTTCTAGAGAGAGACAGACTCCTTGGCAGCAGGCGGCGGGAGCTGGTGGTCAGAGGGGCTTTTCAGCAGCTTCAGTGGGCATACGCGGGCAAACACGGGTGGGTGCAGAGGAGTAGGCTGGTGGGGGAGCAGGCTGGCATGCGACCACTGGGCTTCTAGATGCAGTGGAATGGAATGCAGCCCCCAGTAACTGAAATGATGGTCCCAGAATCTCGTTGATGGTTCCTGGGATGGGTAGGCATGACTGATTCATGTACATTGGAATGACAGCCTAAAGCCTATGGGAGTTGAATGATGTCCCTAGAATTAGTGCATGGTTGGGCACACTTCATTCAACAATCATGCGCTAGGTAGCAGCAGGTACAGGAACACACACAGGCAGGCAGGCACATATAATATGTTGTGTTATATTCCATCTCATTCTGGTATGTTTGATGGTGGATGTGGGCACTGGGCAATGGGCATCGGGCGCATGAGCACAGATGGGAGTTCTTCCTGGTTCTGGCAGGTGGCAGCTTGAGCTGTATGAATACACCTACCTCTCCCCCTCCACCCCGATCTCTCTCGTTCTAGCAGGGAGCCTCTCTCTCTCCCTCTAATCTATATCTCTGGCCAAGAGTGTCCATATAGTGTAGGTGACAGCATGGGTGACATCATGTTTGTCTCTTCTTCTAGCAGTGGGGAGACTCTCTCTCTTTCTCTCCATGAACATCAGGATGCGTAAAGAAAAGGTGAAATGACAGCGCCCTGTGAGTTGAATGACAGGTCACAAGAACCCTGAGGGTGGATCCTGGACTGGTGCTAGAAGGGAAGCTTCTAGATATTTGACATAGCCCTCCCTGCCAGTAAAGTAGGCCCCAGAACCCTGATGGCAGGTCCTGGGGCTGGAGTGACTGTTTCTTGATGTTGTGAAATGATGTCCCCACAACCCTGAGGGTGGGTTCTAGGGATACAGTGGCAACTTCCAGATGCAGTGGCACAGCCCTCCCATCCAGTAACATATGTCTCAGACCCCTGAAGGTGGGTCCCAGGGTTGGAGTGGCTGTTTTATGATGCCATGGAATGATGTCCCCATAACCCAGAGCGTGGATCCTAGGGATACAGTGGCAGCTTCTGGATGCAGTGGCACAGCCCTCCCTGCTAGTAACATAGGCCCCAGACCCCTGATGGCGGGTCCAGGGGCTGGAGTGGCTGTTTCATGGTGCCATAGAATGACATCCCCATAACTCCGAGGGTGGGTCCTAGTGATACTGTGGCAGCTTCTGGATGCAGTGGCACATCCCTCCCTGCTAGTAACATAGGCCCCAGACCCCTGATGGCGGGTCCAGGGGCTGGAGTGGCTGTTTCATGGTGCCATAGAATGACATCCCCATAACTCCGAGGGTGGGTCCTAGAGATACGGTGGCAGCTTCTGGATGCAGTGGCACAACCCTCCCTGCTGGTAATGTAGGCCCCAGACCCCTGATGGTGGGTCCTGGGGCTGGAGTGACTGTTCCTTGACAATGCTGAATGATGGCTCTCTTTGAGACAAATGACGTCCCCATAACCCCGAGTGAAGGTTCTAGGACTAGATGCAGTGGCACAGCAGAGGCAGCATTGGCAGCAGCAGCAGGCATTGGATTGCCCAGAGGCAGCATTGGCAGAAGGAGAAAACATTGGATTGCCTAGGTACAGAACCTGGGGAACAGCAGAGATGGCATTGGCAGGATTTGCCTGTGTGCTGCACCCATGGAGCCAATCCAGGATGGTAGGATTTGCCAGGGAAGAGCTCCTGTACAGCAGCAGATGGCAGTAGCAGGATTGCATGGGCACATTTTGATTGGCCAGAGTAGAGAACCCAAGGACCAGCAGACAGCAGCAGCGGGATGAACAGGCAAGTGGGGCAGATCACCCAGTGTTGACAGGGCAGGCAGACAGGCACCTTGGCATGAGAGGCACGAAGGCGGGCTGAGGCAGGCTTTGAGCTAGGCAAGAACCTGGGCGGGCAGACAGGCAGCATGGCATGAGAGGTGGGTAGGCGGGCTGGTGCAGGTGTAGAACTTGGCGGCAACTTGGGCAAGCAGACAGGCACCTTGGCATGAGAGGCAGTCAGGAAGGAAGGATGGGACTTTGGCAGGGCAGTCAGATAGGCTGGCAAAGACTGTGCAGCGTGGACACGCACAAGAGAGAGCCAGTCACATACTTAGGTGGACCGAGATCGTCTAGCTAGAGGCCGGCTGGCAGGCTTACAGTTTGTTTCCCAATGCCACCCTGCATCATGAGTTCAGTCTGATAAGGCGGCCGAGGCCGTCTAGTATGTGAGAGAGAGGGGGGGGAGAGACAGAGGCACGGCGGGTGCCAGGCATTGGGAGGAAGGGACAGCACCTCAGCAGCAGAGCAGCAGTAGCCCTAGTCCAGACAGAGTAGGAGGAGCTCCATTCCAAGACTGCCCCTGGCATGGGATGACGTGTGCCACTGCACCATCACTACTTGTCCAGGGGAAGCTCTGGAAATCCCAGCAGCGAAAGGTTCACCTTCAAGAAGAGCAACTGCTCCACCAACTTGCCCCCCAATCTCAGGCCGTGCGGGGAGCAAATGTCCCCCACCATGGAGAACATCCACTCACTGGGGACACTGGTTGGTGGGCAGGACAAGACACCCGTGGCCATTTTCTACAGGGCTGGCCACACGTTGGCCTTGCCAGTCCAGTAGCCAAGGGATCACTGCTGGGATCAATACAGGGCTACTCCTCACGATAGGTCTCCATGGCTGCTGAGGTGCCATTGTACTCCCTCTCGTAGCTCTGTCTGGGAACCACCCCCACCACTGCCCTCAGCCACGCTGCCACGCCTATTGTGCACGGTGTCATGCTTCCCAGAGTGGCCTGCACATAGACAAACCTGCTTCTTCTGCCAATAGGGGTGCTGCTGCTTCTGCTGATGCTGCTACCACTAGGGCTGGGGGCAGGGATAGGCCCAGCTGGCTGAGAGGGGTGGCTGCTCCCATTCCCACCATCCCCAGGGGTGTCCTCCAGCTGCTGCTGCTGCTGCTGCTGCTGCCGTACACTCTCCAGAGCCCGCTCTGCCTGCTGGACCCTCTCCACCAGCGCACCCTTCCAGGGGCCATAGAACTCTGTCTGGCATACCATGCTGACCTTGACCCTGGGGTCCAGCATGGTTGCCAGGACATATTGCTCCCACTGCAGGAGCTCATCAAAATATGCCCTCAGCCTTGCCTTCAGATTCCACGCCAACCTCATCACCAGCTCCCTGCCCTCAGGGCCACAATCCCGCACCTCGAAAATATCATCGAGGCTCCTGTGGAGAATATGGACCAGAGGGATCACCTGTCTGAGGGTGGCAGTGGAGCTGCTCACGGTCTCTGTCACAGCCAGGAACGGTCTCAGGACGAAGACTGTGTGAGCACGGATCTCCCATTCTGCCCCATTAAACACTTGAGGTGCCTTGCTGTTCATCACCAGTTGAACCTGATGCAATGTGACTTTCTGCTCAAAAAGCTGTTCGAGCATCAGGAAGGTGGAATTCCACCTGATGGTCACATCCTGGACCATGTGGGGAGCCTTGCTCTGCCTGCTTCTTCCAGAGGAGCTCGCTGCCCTTCACGCTCCGGTTGAAGAATCCCGAGTCGCACTAGCTTGGTCCTGGGAAAAGGGGGACAGCAACCCCTCACTTCTTGGTAAAGGCTCCAATTCCCCATACCCAGTAGTTGGTAATTTGGAGGAAGAAAACTTCCCTGTCAACTCGCACATGGCTAAGAGTTGAGACTCAGAGTGATTCGTACAGGGCTGCACTGGAGAGAGACCTTCATCCAAGCCAGCACGCTGGGAGCCTACAGAAGACTGGGGAATTTTCCGAGACCTTGCAGCCAATGCCCTCCACCTTTCCCCCTTGCTCTTTGAAAGCCTTGGCGCAGGACAACAAAGACTCCAACGGAACCGGAGGGGATTGTTTATGGAGATCAGTCCCCTTAGCTGCAGAGCAAACCTCAGTATCTGCCGCTATATGCACACAGGGAGTAACAAGGGACATAGGGGTTGTAGAAGGAGGTGAACAATCCTGCTCCACCCCTGGCAAACAAATAGATAGAGATTGTAAGGGACTTTCCTGCTTAGCCTTGGGCAATGGCGGCATTATATTTAAACAATCCTCCAATAATAATTGTCCCGCCTGTGCCCTCATAATTACCCCCGGCTTTCTCTGGGTCTTACCCTTCTAGGCATTGTTCAAGCAAGCCCAACACTAATAATCCTGAACAAGGGATTCACTAGCCAGATAAGCCCAAAGACATGTAGCCCCACCCAAGCCCTATGCCCTTGTGCGTGCAGCTGTTAGGCACACTTCTCTGACACATGCCTCCGGCGCCGCCGGCCAGCACAAAGTTCTTAAGGGTCCCGGCAGGGTGGCTCAGCCCAGCTCCCAGATGATCCAAATGAAAGTGGCTCTCAAGGGCTGCACGGAATCCTTCTGGCAACAGGGCTCCAAGTCCTAGGCCGCTCCTCTCCCAACCAGGGGATGACAAACACACAGGGGATTGCGGGGATACAACAAGCTCCAGCACCGTCGGCCAGCACAAAGTTCTTAAGAGTCCCGGCGGGATGTCTCCGCCCAGCTCCCAGCTGATCCAAATGAAAGTGGCTCTCAAGAGCTGCACGGAATCCCTCTGGCACCGGGGCTCCAAGTCCTAGGCCCCTCCTCTCCCAACCAGGGGATGACAAACACACAGGGGGTTGTGGGGATACAACAGTCTCCCATAATACACTTGGACAATTTAACAAAAAGAGTCAAATAATACACAATATTTAATGAGGAGATATCCATAAAATGTAAACAACTACAGATCAGTTTCACCCTACACACATACAGGCCCATAACATTTGATCTATTCCCGATTTCCAATTTATTGCTTTTCAGAAGAATTTTCCAGGAAGCAGGTAGTAAAAGGAAACCCTTTGGAAACTGTCATAAGGTCCGGCATGCCAGACCCATAACTAGGTAAACATATTTAGAAATCCAGATTTTTGCAGTTTATACCTGNGATTCCAACCCCAAACCCAGTGCTTCCAGCCTTACCCCCCAAACTCGGTGCCCCCTGTGATTTTTAGGTGTTTTCAAAATGTTAAAAATGTGATCCTTGTGATAAAATGCAATACGGACACTGAGGTGAGGAAAGAGGGGAGGGAGTGGGACAGGGGAGTCTACGGTGATGGGCAGGAGGGGGGGGGGCAAAGTCCATTTCTTGTCCCTGGGCCCATTCCAACCTAGCTACGCCCCTGCTTCCCAGACATCAGAAGTGTTCTTGTTCTCAGACACAGTGGAGCAGAGCTAGTGGGAACAAACATCACTGTAGACCAAAAAACACTGAGTTTTCTGTGACAGGAAGAGACAGCTCAGCAACTGGAAATTTCTGCTTTAGAAATATGTTCACCTCATCTGGCAACGTCATCTTCCTCTTTATTATAACAGCAGTTTTCCTTACGGGGATAATTGTAAATGGACTGGTAGTGGCAGCAGAAGGCCTAGATTGGGTGAAAGGCAAAAAACTGGCCCCATATGGTCTGATCCTGATAAGCCTAGGGATTTCTAAAATTTGTATGCAGTGCCTGTCAATAGAACCTGATCATTTAAGCTACTGCATTTTGTTTTGATATTATTTAATGTCTTCAGATAGATATGAGGCTGGCCGGCCACCCCCGGACCTGCCCTGGGGGTGTCCAGCCCCAAGTCCCCCCATGTCCGGCCCTGCCTGAAAACAGGTGCCGTGGCCCGCAATCTGCCCACACAGCGCTCTCTTCCCCCACACCATAGAGTTGCAGGTGGATCACCTGACACTCTAGGCTTACACCCCCAACTCTGTGGGGCTGCCCAGGGCAACCCCTGGCTGGGAGTGGAGCTGCAGCAGCTGTCTGCTGAATCAACAGACAGCAACTCTGCCTCTGGCTGATGCCCTGGGTTTGGGCAGCCTGCTCCACTGGCAGTGCTCAGCCTGCAAAAACAGACATAATGCTAACTCCACTTAAACACCACTTTAACATTTCTTATGCATGTTGCAGGGCTGCATAGGGTATGAGTACAGCCCTGCAACATGCATAAAAACATTGAAACCATGTTCAAGTGGTGTTAAAGTGGAGTTAGTGTTATGTCTTTTTTCACCCAGTGATGTTCCATAGCACCAGTCGTAAACAGGGGTGGAGCAGAGCAGGCGATGTCTGCTCCATCTCTGCTCGGCTTGCACATCTGGTGGCAGCCTTTAAATGGACAGACCACCTGGTGGTGAGGCAAGGCAGAGGTGGCACTGCCATCCATCTGTTTACACCCAATTTCTTATGCACCTTCTATAGTCAATCTGAATCTGTATTATCCATTTTAGTCTTTATATAAAACTTTCTCATTATAAAGCTTGTGTCTGTGTGGTTGGTTATCGTAACTGTGTACTGACTGGAGAAAATCCTTGGTTTAACACCAAGATGAACCTAATTGATTTATTTTTCTGATGACTGTAGAGCCCTGAGACACAGGCGACAGAGGATTAACCCCTTATGAATTGGCACACTCTGGGGGGAGTGGGGCCCAGTGGTTACTACGAGTGGGGTAATTGAGTCATGGCTGGTCCAGTGGTGCTTTGTGGGACAACCAGAGAGAGGGGGACCCCCAAACCCCAGTCACAGTGACAAGCCTAAGACCATGTACCCCAAGTTGGTATCAGTGTCCAGTGCAAGACGTGTGAGAAAGTGTGCAAGTTGGTAGCAGCGTCCAGTGTGAGACACATTTGAAACAGTGTGCAACCGTTTAGAGTTTGCAGAATCTGCTAGTGTTGGGACGGGGGGGAGGTTGTTTTTGTTGTTTTTATGCGGGAGAAGAATCAGGTTGTCAAGATGGTTGTGCCTGCCAAAATGCCCCAGATGAATAAAGAAAAGTGAAATGAGGAATGTCAGAGTGAGAACTTGGAGACAGAGGGCAAAAACAAGAAAGAACTCATAATCAATATCAGAGAGTATGAGGCACAAAACTAACCCCTGCTGCAGGAGGAAGGAGCAGGGGCAACAACCCTACAGATGAATTGGAAATGCAGTTAGACCTGGTAAGGTTACAACTAAAGTAACAGCAACTGGAACTTGGCAGGGAGTGGAAACAGGCCAGGAGAAATTTGAGCTGGAGAAACTGAGGCAGCAAGATAAGGAGAAGGAAAGAGCAGAGAATGAAATGCAGCATCTAGGGAGCAAAAAGCACAGGCAACATAACTGGCCATGAGGAATACAAATGATGGAAGTTCTCAGCCCATCACCAACACCAAGAGACAACTGATATAGCAGTTCACACAGAGAAGAGAAATGAGATTCTGGACAAGCTGTAGATCCATGTCATTGTACCAAGACACACTGGTGAATTCTTGTCAGTTTATAATTCTCAGTTTATGGTTATTCACTTCCCTGGGAACCTGCTTGAACCCGAGCCTAAACGGGTTCCAGAGGTGGTGTCAAACGTCTTATTTGGAAGAACATTTGGCAGGCGGGGATGAGGGTTGGTTGGGTTATTGGGTAGGATTGTGGGGAGGATGGGAATTTTGAGGGGAGGGAGGGAGTGGTTTACTGAACAAATTTTTATTGTTGTTTTATGATTGTAAGCTACCCATAGCCCATGTGGGAAGAGCGACGTATAAATTGGGGG
>QEPC01009940.1:66028-83629 GCA_003113815.1 Sphenodon punctatus | reverse complement strand
GGGACAACCAGAGAGAGGGGGACCCCCAAACCCCAGTCACAGTGACAAGCCTAAGACCATGTACCCCAAGTTGGTATCAGTGTCCAGTGCAAGACGTGTGAGAAAGTGTGCAAGCTGGTAGCAGCGTCCAGTGTGAGACACATTTGAAACAGTGTGCAACCGTTTAGAGTTTGCAGAATCTGCTAGTGTTGGGACGGGGGGGAGGTTGTTTTTGTTGTTTTTATGCGGGAGAAGAATCAGGTTGTCAAGATGGTTGTGCCTGCCAAAATGCCCCAGATGAATAAAGAAAAGTGAAATGAGGAATGTCAGAGTGAGAACTTGGAGACAGAGGGCAAAAACAAGAAAGAACTCATAATCAATATCAGAGAGTATGAGGCACAAAACTAACCCCTGCTGCAGGAGGAAGGAGCAGGGGCAACAACCCTACAGATGAATTGGAAATGCAGTTAGACCTGGTAAGGTTACAACTAAAGTAACAGCAACTGGAACTTGGCAGGGAGTGGAAACAGGCCAGGAGAAATTTGAGCTGGAGAAACTGAGGCAGCAAGATAAGGAGAAGGAAAGAGCAGAGAATGAAATGCAGCATCTAGGGAGCAAAAAGCACAGGCAACATAACTGGCCATGAGGAATACAAATGATGGAAGTTCTCAGCCCATCACCAACACCAAGAGACAACTGATATAGCAGTTCACACAGAGAAGAGAAATGAGATTCTGGACAAGCTGTAGATCCATGTCATTGTACCAAGACACACTGGTGAATTCTTGTCAGTTTATAATTCTCAGTTTATGGTTATTCACTTCCCTGGGAACCTGCTTGAACCCGAGCCTAAACGGGTTCCAGAGGTGGTGTCAAACGTCTTATTTGGAAGAACATTTGGCAGGCGGGGATGAGGGTTGGTTGGGTTATTGGGTAGGATTGTGGGGAGGATGGGAATTTTGAGGGGAGGGAGGGAGTGGTTTACTGAACAAATTTTTATTGTTGTTTTATGATTGTAAGCTACCCATAGCCCATGTGGGAAGAGCGACGTATAAATTGGGGGGTGGGGGGGATTCTATGGAGGGACCTAATGGGAATTTATCATTTGAAAATCTTGAGAAAGCTGGTTATCTCACTATGAGATTAGTCCTGGCTGAAGTCTATAAACTCACTTTAGAGCTCTTAAAATAGAGGAATTAAGCCATAAGGAGTATACCTGTAAACTGAGGGATCTTTTGAATAAGTGGTTAAAGGGGTGGGATGAGCACATATGACAACTTGGTTGNACATAACTTTGGATTTGTCATAATTAATTGATAGAAGATTTAAATCACAATAAGTGGCCAAAGCCACAAGCTGCCTTTTTAGACCTAACCAAGTCTGTGACAATAATAAAGCGTTGTCTGCATATATGATGCAACCTATGTGGTGAGAGGCTAATTTCGGGAGGGGCGAAACTTCTGAGCAGCCATGACAGGAATGGGATCATTTATGAAGATGTTGTTAAATAAAGAAGGAGCCAATAAACAGCCTTGTCTTACTCCAGTGGTAGACGGAATATCGCTAGTGAGGGTACCCATATTATTTACTCTAATGCTATTGAAGTATTTGCATGTAAAGCCTTAATTAATTGGAGTAAACGTGAATCTATATGAGCTATCTCTAGTTTCCTCCAGAGAATTCTCCGATCAATAAGGTTGAATGCTGATCGGAGATCAATAAAGGCTGCAAATAACTTTTGATTCAAGTGAGAATATTTACTAATTAAATGGTCCAAAACTAAACAGTGATCAATAGTCGAACATCCAGATTGGAAGCCCACTTGTTCAGGGCAAATGATTTTGCACTCTACCATCCAGTCATTCACATGGAGCAACAGATGTTGGGCATATAATTTGCCAATCACCAATAACAAACTAATAGGGCGGTAGTTGCTTGGATCTTCCCTATCACCCTTTTTATAGACCGGAATCACTATCGCCCTTCCCTAATCTACCAGTATAACTCCCGATCTGTCTATAGCATTAAAAAGAGCCACCAAGATAGGGATCCACCAGTCCCTGAATCTCTTGATAAACTCTATTGAAATAAGAGCGAAACCAGGGGTGTTCTTATTTTTACATGAGTCAACCAATTTCAGCACTTCTTCTGCTGTAACCAGAGGCCATCCTATATCATTCTGATATAGGACCTCCTCGGTTAGAGTTTCCACAGAGCAAGAAGAAGAGGAGAAAAGTTTTCTATAATGCATCTCCCAAGTAGTAGCAGGTATTGTGAAAACCCTAGATCTTACTTCCCCTCTAACTGAACCATTTCTCATTTTCCAAAAAACAGTTGAATTACCTGTATCTGCAGCCTCAATAAGTCTGTCTCATTTACTCCTTATATACTCCTGGTTTCTTGGTCCTGAGGAGTTTTTTTAATTGGGTTTTAAGATGGAAAAAACCACGAGGGAGCACAGAAAACCCCTGCCTCCAAGCAGCCTTATAGATGTATTGGAGGTCTTTCTTCATTTTTTTGAATTCAATATCATACCAGGGCCTAACTCTGGTCATCCATTTGACAGTGGATGCTACGGGTGGCTTTCCCTCTAACAAAGGACAGAGAAAGGACAAAAGTGTCACAAAAGGCCCCACCACTGATACATCTGTATCCGAGGTCAAAACCCAAGTGATCAGATCCGAACACTGAGTTGATTTAAGCATTGGTTACAGATCCTGAATCAATTTCTCAGTCCAGATTTTCCTTTTATAGATTCCACTGGAATTAAAACAATCAATCTGCAAAAATTCAGATCTACTAGCCAACTGTCTTTTTATCAATTCCAATGACAAAGATAAAGGTAAATGATCTCTATAAATCATGGGATTAATCAAGAAATTCAAAATTGATGGAAGGGCATTNTCAGTCGGCGACACCCGCCGATGCGGTTGGTGTTCTTGGGGCTGCCTTTTAGGGCCACATTTTGTGAATTAGATCCTTGCTCGTCCTGGCTGATTAAATCTTGCCGGTAGACAATGGGGCCATTGCTAACTGGGGTGGTCAACGCCTCCCTTCGGGAGGGCAGAGTACCGGGCTGTCTCAAAGAGGCAGTGGTTCGGCCTCTGCTCAAGAAACCATCGCTTGACGTTGACTCCCTTGCCAGTTATCGGCCTGTCTTTAACCTTCCATTTTTAGCTCAACAGCTGCAGGGACATCTTGACCACATCGGTTATCTGGACCCCTTTCAGTTGGGATTTTGGCCAAGGTATGGCACTGAGACTTCGCTTGTGGCTTTGGTGGATGATCTGTGCCGGGAAATGGACCGAGGTCATTCGACCCTGTTAGTTCTATTAGATCTTTCTGCTGCATTTGATACAGTTGATCATGGCATGTTGGTGACGCAACTGCAGGATTGTGCAGGAGTGGACAGGACTGCTCTTGAATGGTTCCGCTCTTTCCTGACTGGTAGAGCACAGCGAGTGGTTCTTGGGGAGTCTTTTTCATACTACCGAAATCTCTCGTGTGGAATCCCACAGGGTTTGGTTTTGTCCCCTCTCCTGTTCATCGTATAGATGCAGCCACTCAGTGATGTGATCAGGAGGTTCGGCGCTAGGGATGGGCGAACAGGTCATGGTTCGGTTGTTCGGTCCGCAATTCCAAGTTCAGGTTTGGTCATTCGGTTCGGTGGCGTTTGGTTCGGTTCGGCTATTCGGAGATCAGTTTTGGTTTCGGTATTGGTTTAGTTATCGCGTGGTCCTGTGATCATGTTGGAAGCTGGAAACTGGAAATTCGACTGCGTGCAGAGCTTGTGTGGTGAGAGATCATGCGTGGTCTGGCTTGCTGGTTGTTCGTGTTTGTTTTGTGTGTTTTGGCTGTGTTTGACTGTGTTGGTTTGACTGTGTTGGTTTGGCTGGGTGGTGAGTTGGTTGGTGACTGTTTGTTTGGCTGGTGTTTTGAAAAAAAATAAAGAAGAGGACTGTTCTGAAGAGGACTGGGGGTCAAGGTGGTGCTCCCGGAGCCGGTGGTTGAGGAAGAGGAGGAGGAGGAGGAGAAGGAGGAGGAAGAGAAGGTTGCTGCTGCGGTCGCTGAAGCACCTTTGGTGGTGGTGGAGGAGGAGCAAGAGCCGGGCACAGGAGGTGCTGCCACTCCTGCCAGGTTTGAAAACTTTTTTTTTACTTTGAGGACAAGAAGAATACTATCCTTTATAGTGAGCTCACTGTCATATGGGTGAGTGCATGGGTGGGTGGTGGGCAGTCAGACACAAACAGTGGGCATCAGCGGGTGGCAGCGGATGTCTGCCACAGAGAGAGAGGGTACTGTAGTGTGGGGGGGCTCTTCCATCAGTAAAGCAAGAGCACGAGCAGCACCCCCACCCAAACATGTGCCTGCCAGCCATCCCTAGCAAGGGTCTCCACTCTCCAGTTGCCATCCCTACCTAGCACGCCCAAATAAGGGCAGGATTTGCACGTTCCAGCCAGGGCACCATGTAACTATACTGTAAGTAACTATCTCTAAACACTAGCACCTGTCCAAACAAACAGGCCATTTTTAAAAGTCTAGCCAGCTGCAGGCCTGTATTGCAACCAAATGAGACCAATCCAAACCAGCATCCCTAGTACCTGCACTGTATCCCCGGAAGCCAAATGCCTGTCCAAACAAACAGGCCTTTAAAAAAAAGTTTGGCCAGTTACAGGCCTGTATTGCAACCAAACAAGCCCCATCCAAACCAGGATCCCTAGTACCTACACTGTATCCCCAACAGCCAAATGCCTATCCAAAAAAACAGGCCTTTTTTAAACGTTTGTCCAGTTGCAGGCATGTATTGCTACCAAACAAACCCCATCGAAACAGCAGCCTAGACATGCAGCTAGATGAGATCAGGGGGTATCTTTTCAACCTCGTCTGGGCCCGGGGCTGAATAAACCAAATTTAAACAAAGCATTTCTGTTTCTCCACAAAACAACTGGCAAGATGCTCAAAAGCACACGGTCACAAGCAGAGAGGCTACAAACTACTTTCCAATAGGAGGCAGCAGTGAAACAGCAAAGGGATTATTTTAAACAAGAGTAGCCACAACCAGTGGACCCACAAATTTACAAAATGGCCTGTGTACTCATGCTTGGAAGGGGAGAAAGTAAGCAGAGATGCATCATGCAATCACAGAGCAAGCAAAACAAACCAGAAACCAGATCCTAAGCCAACAGTATTATGTGAAGTCCTTAGCACTGCCACACCACGAAAACAGCAGCACAGAATTCCACTTTTCCCGAAACCATGTTATCGTTCTGTTGCAATGTAAAAGTGTCTGAGCTGCTACAATGAGCATTCCTGCAAGGACTAGTCACTAGTGAACCAACATGTCGCATGGCCTTCTCGCAGACAACACAGTTCAACACTGTTTCTGGCTCCGAGATTATCTGCTCCCCCCTCTCCTCGCCACATTTCCCTCCAAAAAACACCTGCCAGGCAATAACAATATTAATAATTCATTTTTTTATCGTTATTGATTTCATTATTATTTTACTTTGTTATCATTATTGTAATAATGATAGCAAAACAAAGAATTTGGTTATTGTTATCAATATAACAAAAACAACATGCACCCCCGTACTGATCTCAGCCTGCTTCCCTCCTCCCTATGTCTCCTTCTGTTTCTCTCACTCCTTGCTATGCCACACCCTTCTCCAACTGTGTCCCATTGCCCCAGTCCTGCCTACCAACTTCCTGATTGGCTACCAGTAAATACTTAAAGCCTGTAGGTAACCACAGGAAGTTGGGTAGAGCAACTTATCTCTCCCCTACTCTGCTCCTTGACCTCATTCCCTCTTTGTGTGTGTTTTGATTCTATGTGTTATTACAACCTTGCTCTAACCCCTTGTGTTTTGCCTTGATCTATACTTGTGTCCTGTGTGTGCATTGCATGTATTCGCACCTTGTTCCCAGCCCTTGTGGTCTCCCCTTTCTGGCTTTAGTTGTGCTCCCTAGCTCTGATCCTTTAGTTCCCAGGTTTCCTGTTCCCCTTGTAATTCTCTATCCCCATTCTAGATCCCCGCTTGATTCTGTGCTTCCTTGCTCCCTGGTTCCCCATTCCCTGATTTGCCTCCAGCTCTTGTTCCCCTGATCTCTGACACCCCCACCCACCTTCCTGATTCCCAGTTCTGGTTCCTCGCTCCCTTTCCTCCACCTTGATGATGAGTCATGAGCTCTCTTAGGCTGAGTTTCCTGGCCTTCATGCTGGGTACTAGTCTCCTTGGTATTAGAGAATGGCTGAGAGGTTTTCCTCCACCTTGCTGCTACACTTCTCCAGCCCCCAGGTTGCCCTCTCTCTCCATTTCAGTTCTCCCCTTCTGTTTCCCTCATGCCCCTGACACTATGATATTAGGTGCTATTTCCTCCATGTACATATGGACATGTAATGGGGGCAGGTGAAGAATCCTTGCATCATGGTGTTTCCAAGACACCCTGGGGAACACATCCATGAATAGGCATCTGTGGTCCACCACTGCCTGCAGAGCCACAGAAAACTGTCCATTCCTATTCAAATAGTCCTCTTTGCTGTGGGGGGAATGGATGGTGTGTTCCATCTATAGCCCCGATGCAGTGTGGGAACTCAAGAGCAGCAAAGCCCTCTATACCTCCACTAAAATATGTAGCTGTATCACATACTGCATGAGGACATCAGCGTTGGCTGTGCACACCTCATACAGGATGCATTCTACAGTTGAGGTGCCAACCCCAAATTGCTGACCTACTGTATGCTACAATCTGGGAGTTGCCAGCTGCCATATGTCAATTGCCACTCATTTACCTACCAGTATGGGCTTTCTGATACTGGTGGTTTCCTTCATGAGGTGTGGCAGCAGGAGACTCACCATTTGGGACAACAAGCTACTCAACAATGGCTCGGTCCACTGCTGGACGGAATGGTCTCCCACCAATTCTCACTACAGGGTTTAACCCAGGCCCTTCTCTCGTTGGAACAACACAGTGCAGCCCACATCTGACAGATGCAACAACTGTGCACAGGTCTCCTCCCTGTGCATGGTGTCTGTCTCCTCCTCTATGGACCTGTGGCACATCATGACCGCCCACCTCTGGAGCTACATCTGGCACCTGTAGCACGCCGAGATTCACCCATACAGTTGGTGCTCAGTGTCCAGCATGGAGGACCAAGGAACACAGAAGGGCAGCAAAAATGATAAGGGGTATGGGTCAGCTCCCTTATGAAGAGAGGCTGGATAGTTTGAGGATCTTCAGCTTGGAGAAGAGACGACTGAGAGGGGATATGATAGAAGTGTATAAAACCATGCGTGGTGTGGAATACATTAATATTCGTCTGCATACGCTCCCAGCATCCACGGCTGTCATCGCTTGAGGACACCACGACTCTACTGGGGTTTGGCCTTCCTGCCACCCCAAGCTCCACCGACCAGCGGGTCAAGCACTGGTGAGGTTGCAACCCGTCTGCATACGCTCCCAGCATCCTTGGCTGTCATCACTTGAGGACACCATGACTCTCCTGGGGTTTGGCCTTCCTGCCACCCTAAGCTCCACCAACCAGCGGGGCAAGTACTGGTGAGGTTGCAGCTTGTCTGCATATGCTCCCAGCATCCTCGGTTATCATCGCTTGAGGACACCACGACTCTCCTGGGGTTTGGCCTTCCTGCCACCACAAGCTCCACTGGCCAGTGGGTCAAGCACTGGTGAGGTTGCAGCTCATCTGCATATGCTCCCAGCATCCTTGGCTGTCATCGCTTGAGCACAACACGACTCTCCTGGGGTGTTGCCTTTCTGCTACCCCAAGCTTCACCGACCAGCGGGCCAAAAGGCACGCGCCATCAGGCATGCGCCTTACAGCTACTTTTCTCCATTTCTTTTCTACTGTATTTTCCCCTCCTATCTTACTCACTAACATGTCTGCCCTATTTTCTTGACTTTTCTTTCCCTCCTCCCCTTCTCCTCTTCCTGTCCATCTTTTTCTCCCTCTACTTTTCTCCTCCCAGCTTCTTCCTCCCCCCAACCGATCACCACTCTCTAACCTCCCCCATACATCCTTTGCTCCCTTGGCTACTTTCTCTCATTGCTCCCCTTCCACTCCTGTCTCTAGCCTTCCTCGATGCTCCCCTTCTCCCAATCTTATCCCTATTCCTCCTGTCTCTAGCCTACCACGACGCTCCCCTTCTCCCAATCTTATCCCTATTCCTTGCCTCCCCCCTCATCAACTACCATTTTTCTGCTCCCTCTGGAACTGTCGCTCATCTATCAGTAAAGCTCCCTATATCCATGATCTTTTCCTCTCTCGCTCCCTCCAGCTCCTTGCCCTTACTGAAACTTGGATCACTCCCTCGGACTCTGTCACGCCTGCTACCCTCTCCTGTGGGGGTCTCTCCTTCTCTCACCAACCCCGCCCTGAAGGACGGGGTGGTGGGGTGGGCCTCCTTCTTGCTAAATCCTGTCAGTTCCAACCAATTTCTCCTCCCCCCTCTCTCTCCTTCCATACCTTTGAGGCTCACTCCGTGCGCCTCTACTCCCCCCTCCATCTACGTGTTGCTGTCATCTACCGTCCCCCTGGTCCTCTCTCTTCCTTTCTTTCTGACTTTGAGTCCTGGCTCACTTTCTTCCTCTCTGTTGATATCCCCACTCTCATCCTTGGTGACTTCAACATTCATGTTGATGACCCATCTCAGCCCTCAGTCTCTCGCTTCCTCTCCCTAGCCTCCTCCTTCAACCTCCACCTTTGGACCAACTCCCCCACCCATACTAATGGCCATTCTCTTGATCTTGTCCTCTCTAGAAACTGCTCTGTCGCTGATCTCTCCTTCGATCCTCATCCTATATCAGACCACTTCCTTGCCTCTTTCAACATTTCCCACTGTCCCCCCTCCTCTTCCCCTTCTCTACGCCCCTTCCGTGACCTTCAAGCTATTGATCCCCTGGACTTTGCCTCCTCTCTCTCTCCCCTTCTTCCTACAGTCTTCTCTTCCTCCTCCCCTGACTCCGCTGTCTCTGCTCTCAACGCCTCTCTCTCCTCCACACTTGACTCCCATGCCCCTCTCTCTTCCCGCCCTGCCTTCTCCCACAACCCCCGTCCTTGGCTCACCCCTAGTATCCGCCACCTCCGTTCTTGCACTCGTGCTGCTGAACGACTCTGGCGCAAATCCCATTCTCACGCTGACTTCCTTCACTTCAAATTCTGTCTCTCCACCCTTACTTCTGCTATCTCCCTTGCTAGACAACACTACTATGCCTCCCGCATTGAGTCCTGTTCTCGGGACCCTCGCCGCCTGTTCTCTACCTTTGACTCCCTCCTCAAGCCTCCCTGTCCTCCCCCTCCTTCTTCCCTTTCTGCTCAGGATCTTGCCTCCTTCTTCACCTCCAAGATAGACAAGATCCGCCTCGACATCGCTTCCCACTCCTCTCTTCCCACTCCCACCCCTCTCCCTCCTCCCCCTCCTTCTCTCATGTCCTCCTTCTCCCCTGCCTCCCTTAAGGAAATCTCCTCTCTGCTCTCCTCCTCCAACCCTTCCACTTGCCCCCTTGATCCCATTCCTTCCCGCCTCCTCACCTCCATTACTCCCACTGTCGCCCCTTCCTTCCTGCACATCATCAACCTCTCCCTCTCTACTGGCTCTTTCCCTTCTGCCTTCAAACATGCCACAGTCTCTCCTATTCTCAAAAAGTCCACTCTTGACCCCTCTGACCCTTCTAGCTATCGTCCTGTCTCACTCCTTCCTTTTGCTTCCAAGCTGCTTGAACGTGTTGTCTACTCCCGCTGCCTTGACTTCCTATCCTCCAACTCCTCCCTTGACCCCCTCCAATCTGGCTTCCGCCCCCTTCATTCTACTGAAACTGCTCTCGCTAAGATCACCAACGATCTTCTGGTGGCTAAATCTAAACGTCTCTATTCCATTCTTGTCCTCCTTGATCTCTCTGCTGCCTTCGATACTGTTGACCACTCACTCTTGCTGGATTCCCTTCACTCCCTTGGCTTTTGTGGCTCTGTCCATAACTGGTTCTCCTCCTACCTCTCTGACCGCTCCTTTAATGTGTCTCTCTCCAACTCCGCCTCCTCCTCCTTCCCCCTCTCAGTTGGTGTTCCTCAAGGCTCTGTTCTTGGCCCTCTCCTCTTCTCGATCTATACCTCATCCTTAGGCAAACTCATTGCCTCCCATGGCTTCCAATACCACCTCTATGCTGATGACACTCAACTCTATCTCTCTACTCCCTCTCTCTCTCCCTCTGTTCAAGCTCGTCTCATCAACTGTCTCTCTGACATCTCTACCTGGATGTCTCAACGTCAACTCAAACTCAACATGGCTAAAACTGAACTCCTTATCTTCCCCCCTCATCCTTCCTCTCCTTCCTCACTGTCAATAACTATTGATGGAGTCACCATCCTGCCTGTCCCCCAAGCCCGTAGCCTAGGCTTCATCTTTGACTCAGCCCTTTCTTTTAAACCCTACATTGACTCTGTTGCTAAATCCTGTCGCTTCTCCCTCCATAACATTGCTAAGATTCGCCCTTTTCTCTCTGTCTCGTCTGCCAAAACTCTTGTTCATGCTCTGGTCATCTCTCGCCTCGATTACTGTAACCTCCTTCTCACTGGCCTTCCCCGGTCTCACCTTTCTCCCCTCATCTCTGTCCAAAACTCTGCTGCCAGGGTCATCTACCTCGCCAGTCGCTTCGACCATGTGCAGCCCCTCCTCTCTTCGCTTCACTGGCTTCCCCTTCCTGAACGAATCCTGCACAAGCTCCTAGTCTTCACCTATAAAGCTCTTCACAACCTTGCTCCCCCCTACCTCTCTGCACTTATCGCCCTCCATACTCCAGCCCGTGCACTTCGCTCCTCCTCTGTCCCTTCTCTCACCCTTCCACGCCTTCCCTGCTCCCCTAAGCGCCTTCGTCCCTTCTCACTTGCTGCCCCCCATGCCTGGAACTCCCTCCCTGTCCACATCCGCCTTGCCCCCTCCCTTCATACCTTCAAATCTCTCCTTAAAACTCACCTCTTTCGCTCTGCTCTGTCTGACTCTTTATCCTGCTGAGCCACTATTCCTATACCTACGATCGGTTTACCCTTATCCTTGCAACATGGACCTGCCTGCTGTCATTCTCATCGTAACCAAGCCAAGTACGTGCACTTGAGACCTCGCATCTTCATGAATGTTAGACCCCTTGTCTCTCCCTCTGTTCCCCTTCCTAAGTCTCTCCCCCAGCTCCTGTCTCTCAGATTGTAAGCCCTAGGGGCAGGGACCGTGTCTATTTTATTACTTTGTAAAGTGCCAGGTACACTGCTGGCGCTATATAAATGTTTGTTAATAATAATAATAATAATAATAATAATAGGGAATTGTTATTTACCCTATCAAATAAGTGCTAGAACTAGGGGAACCCCATGAAACTAACAGGTAGGAGATTTAAAACATAAGAAATTAAGTATTTTTTCACTCAACACATAATTAAATTGTGGAATTTGTTGCCAGAAGACGTGGTCAAGGACAGTCGTATAACTGGGTTTAAGAAAGGGTTGGATAAGTTTCTGGAAGATAGGTCCATTAGCAGCCAGCTATTAGCCAAGTAGGTTTGGGGAATATAACCTCTTACTGTCGGGAGCTGAGAGTGTACAGCAGGGAATGGATTGACCCACAGTGACCTTTTGGGTACTTCCCCAAGCAACCGAGATTGACCACTGTTGGAGAAAGGTGCTGGGCTCAATGGACCATTGGTCTGACCCATGGAACTTCTTGTGTTCTTATGACCAGCATTTGAATGTGTTCTGGAACCACCAAGTCCAAGCAGTCCGACTCCTCTGTATCTCTCTGAATATTTCCTGTGCTGAATTCAAGAAGTAATTGAGTAGTTCATCACCTCACCCATCTGCCATTACAGCGCCTATCAACTGTCAGGGGCATAAGTTACAGGCCTCCTCATGTGTGTTGATATAGGTACACTGCTGGGGTGGTATGGTGCATTTAATTGGTTGCCATTGCCCAACAGGTTCCAGTCCCCGCACGTTGCTTACGTCCACTTTTCCCTACCCCACTCCTGGACAAAGCTGAACCCTGTGTAACTCCACACGAGAGATCTAGGTAGTATGAAAGAGACTCCCCAAGAACCACTTGCTGCATTCTACCAGTCAGGAAAGACCGGAACCATTCAAGAACAGTCCCGCCTACCCCTGCACACTCCAGCAGGTGTGTCACCAACATCCTGTGATCCATTTTATTAAATGCAGCTTAAAGATCGAATAGAACTAACAGGGTCGAACAATTTCGGTCCATTTCCCTGCACAGATCATCCACCAAAGCCACAAGCGCAGTCTCAGTACCATACCTCGGACGAAATCCCGACTGAAAGGGGTCCAGACAACCGATGCAGTCAAGATGTCCCTGCAGCTGCTGAGCCACTACCCATTCAATAACCATCCCTAAAAAGGGAAGGTTAGAGACAGACCGATAGCTGGTAAGGTTGTCAATGTCAAGCGATGGTTTCTTGATCAGAGGCCGAACCACTGCCTCTCTGAGACAGCCCGGCAATGGTCCCATTGTCTCCCAGAAAGATTTAATCATCCAAGACGGGCAAGTATCTAATTCACAAAATGTGGCCCTAACAGGCATCCCCAAGAACACCAACCGCATCGGCGGGTTTCACTGACAGAAATTGACTGAAATTGCATGCCAATGACTATTTTATTAAGCAAAAACCATAGAGATTAACTTCCAATGAAGTGCTAGGGATATTTTCAACTGGCTAACTGAACTTTGCTTTCATGTTTCTTTATCTTATATGTTATCTCCTGCATCACCAAGACCATCACGATTTTAATTTAATCTGTGCATTAAAAAATTGTCTTGATGGATTTTTCCCTTTTTCATTTCCTTGAGTGCCATGTTTAGATTTCCCTTTATTTTACTAGGAATTGTTTTGATGGGTGAAGCTCCTTAAATGGAAAACAATTGTATATTCTTTCTGTTCTTCAATCTCTAGTCACTTCATGAGTTGTGTGCGCATACACACACACACACACACACACACACATTGATGGTATTTACGGTGGGAGTCATATGGACTCTGAATTTATACAAGATTTGTACATGCATGACCTACCATTTGTTCACACACAATGTACCCAAATCTTCAGGGAGGCAAAAAATAGCATTCACCATCGCATATAAAACATTCTCCAGGTTGCCTCTTCTATTCAGGCAGTGTCTCATGATATTGCTTGTTTGTCTTCAGGCATGGCATGTTCTGGGTGTGGGGAGGGAAGGGCTTAAGTTTTCCTCCCCCCGCCCCCAAGTTCCAGTGGCCGCTGATGGGTTTTAAGGTTGGAGAGGCAGCAAGGCTGGCGAACCTAGCCCAGCGAGCCTAGGCCAGTGAGCCAAGGGCGGAGCCAGGCCAAAGTTTGGCAGAGCCAGGGCAATAGTAGGTGGAGCCAGGGCAATGGTAGGCGGCATAACCCAACAGTAAGTAGTTCCCAGGGTTAACATTGGATGGACATTACATTATTTAATCCAGCAATTTCAGTTAGGCAGGTTATATTCACCTCCACTACCAGATTTAAAAGCAGGCAGACAGTCTTAAACCTCACTTACAAGCATTTTTAGTAAAGATCCACAAAACACAAAGCTTTTCCCAGTGCCCTATCATTATGCACAGATATATAAAAACCAGAAAACCACATGTAAACCAAACCATTACCACAAGCCCCCAAAGGCATCCTTTAAACTTAAAATAAAAGAAACGATACTGAGGAGGAGGATTGAAATGCATTCTAAACAGCCATGCAAGATTGTTCTTTTTACACCAAGTCAAGGATTGGAATAAAACACAGTTTGCATATTGTTGCATGTTGTTTAATTTTTTAAAAAATGTGATTCATGGGGCCTCAAAATTCCTCCCCAACACACGCAGCTGAGAGCAAGAATACTGCTTCAGAAAAAAGGGGCTTGCTGCATGTGTGTTGGAGGGACCCCAATCCCAACTTCTAAAGCAGTATTCTTGCCCTCTGCTCTGTGTGTGTGTGTGTGTGTTTGTTGGGGGGAATTTTAAGGCCCATGAATCACCAGACTAACAGTTAAATCTCAGGATTTCAAAACCTCAATTTTATCACAAGCATCACACTTCCAGCATTTTGAAAACACCTGAAATCACCAGACTAACAGTTACATCTCAGGATTTCAAAACCTCAATTTTATCACAAGCATCACATTTCCAGCATTTTGAAAACACCTGAAATCACAGGATTAATCAGTTAAATGTCAGGATTTCCAAAACTCAATTGAATAATGGGGCATTAAATACTAATTCCCCCTCACCCTCTCCTGCGTGTGCGTTGGGGAGTAATTAGTATTTAACACTCCACATCATGAAGTGAACAAAACTGATATAAAAATCAGTAAACCACACATAAACCAACCATTCCCACAAGCCCCCAAATGCAGCAGCAAAACAAANCCCCGTGTGCCCCCACTTCCCCCACCATGTCCCCGTGTGTCTCCACTTCCTCGTGTCCCCATGTGCCCCCACTCCCCGCACCATGTCCCCGTGTGCCCCCACCAGTCTCTCCCCATCCACCCCTCGCCCCATTCCCCAGTCTCTTCCAGTCAAAAGTACCCTTCCCTCTCCAGCCCCAATCCATCCCCATAACCCCCCGGCATCCATCTGGGGCTCGCTAATTACTCCCTGACATGCCCGCTCCCAGTCCTCAGGCAGCACTGCAGGATCAGTACACTGTTCACACTTCTTGGGCCTGGCCCTGGCTACCTAAGATCTTCCGCACAGCTTAGGTTCCCCTCCCTCCCTCTCTCCCTCCCAGAGTTGAGTCAAAGTTGACTTGACTGAGAGGGCAGAAGGAGGGAGGGGGGAGCCTAAGAGCTGCGTGACAGCTCCCAGGGCCCCCCGCACAGCCAGTAGTCTGACCCAGGCACCTAGCATGTGGCACCTGGGTAGGGCTTTTAGCCCTGCACTACCTGCTGCAATAAAATAGTCCCCTCCTGTAGCACTATTTCATTGCTGGGTTCCCTTTATGCAGAATGGATGCCGCTTCTAGCCGCCCATTCTGCATAAAGCGAAGAACGTCTCTCTTTTGTCCCGGAAGACTTCCTTAGAAGAAGCCTTCGGGTGAGGTGGGGTGATTCTCACCAGCTGGTAATAATGTTCGGAGCCATCTTGAAGAACCTTGTTTAGAGGCACTGACATCAGAAGGTCAGTGCCTCTAAACAAGGTTCTTCGAGATGGCTCCGAAGGCGTGCATGGCCAGGTGGAGCGGAGGTGATTTAAAAAACAAAACAAAAAACCCCACCCCAGAATGCTTGCACTGTGCACGCAGGCTGCAGCATTCCTGGGGCAGCCAGGAGGGGCATTGCCCCATATGTCCTAGGGGGCACACGACCACTGCCAAAGTCCCATGCCTTTCTGTGACTCCCCAGCTGCTACAGGGTGGGTCAATCCCTGTGCTATTTGGCGCAGAAGTGTTTATTGTGTTCAGAGCGGGGCTTACGCTCACTGTGACCCTTCACAAACTCCCCCTTGCAACCCTTGGGTTGATAAGGTGCTCGATTGCATATTAATTGATCTGAAATGTCTGCTGCTTTCTCCACTGTGGATGCTTTCTTATCTAAACTCGTGTTTTCACATCTGGAGAGTGCACATTCTGAAACTTTTTTATTGCCATTAGGTCAACCAAGTTGTCATATGTGCTCATCCTACCCCTTTAACCACTTATTCAAAAGATCCCTCAGTTTACAGCCATACTCTTTATGGCTTAATTCCTCTATTTTAAGAACTCTAAAGTGAGTTCTATAGACCGCAGGAGTAACTCATAGTAAGATAACCAGCTTTCTTAAGATTTTCAAATGATAAATTCCCAGTAGGTCCCTCCATAGAATACCTCCCCCCCCAAATTTATACGTAAGCCTAGAGTGCCAGGTGATCCACCTGCAACTCTATGGTGTGGGGGAAGAGAGCTCTGTGAGGGCAGTTTGCGGTCCACGGCAGCTGGTGGCAGGCAGGACTGGACTGACATTTTCATTTTTCATTTCATTTTAATTTTTTACCCTGCAGATTACATCACAGGTGTTTCATAGAGGCTTACATTCACAAATGAAATAAAATATAAATGCATAATTAACAATACATAATAACCAGTATATAATATAAAAATACATAATCTAAACATATATCAAACATCAGTCCAATCAAATCAAATCAGCAGTCCACTTGAAGGAAAATATACAAACCCAAACCCCGTCCCGTCCCAAACCCCAATCCCCACCCCAACCCATTCCCTGCTGCCTGCTCTCACCAGGCAGCCCCAACCCTCATGCTGCACCCACCTCACACCTGGGGCTGCTCTTAGGACCTCCGCCCTCCCTTTCCCAGTCCCACCTATTCCACCCAACAAAACACATCTCCAAGAGGCTCTGCTACAAATGCACGGGCCTATAGCCCTGCCAACAATAATATTTTAAGCTGGCCCAATGAAGCCAGCTTCCAAAGAGTATGGATCCAAGGCCCACTCCCTCCCCCATGGCAGGAGGGAGAAGGAGCATTCCAAAAGTGGGGGCAATCCAGAGTGTGCCCCTAGGTGCAGAGCTCTGAAGGTCCCCCTTGAACGTCTCTCTGCCGATCTGGGGTCTTGCCTCCATCCCGTTCACATGGAGAGTCCGCATCCGCTACTGCCCCACTGACGGCCACGATGATGGCCAACACCCTTAGGTTTCACCCTTTGGCTGGCGCCAAAGGTCTGGCTTCCAAGGGTGCCACCCCAGGGCCTTTATACCTGGAAAGGGGAGGAGGCAGGTGTCACGGGCTTTTCCGTCCCCTTTGCAGCTCCCGGGCTTCACCCCTCCCCCACACAGCTTGCAAGGGCGCCATCCCAGAGCCTTTCTATCTGCAAAGAGGAGAAGGCAGGTGTCATGTGCTTTTCCATCCCTTCTTCAGCTCCAGGACTGGATACTCTCATGGCAGGTCCAGGGGTGGCCGGCCAGCCTCGCATCCATCTGAAGACATTGAATAATGTCAAAACAATATGCAATTGCTTAAATGATCAGGTTCCCTATCTACTAGTTACCTGTCCTCTGTTCCAGAGGACCATAGTCTTGTCTCTGATGTTCGCAGATAGACATGCTGCATCTTAGTCTGGTGCTGTGATATTCGCATACTAATGGTGTCAAGAATCTCTTCTCATATCCTAAGCATGCCTTTTAATTTTTCAGGTTGCCTTGCTTAAGTTTTTTATTAACTTCCATTGTTGATCATTTAGTTGTTGTATAGCCTTAATCTAAGTTTACACAGATGGCTACATTATCTTTTCAGGTGGATTGTCCTGCTTTTGTTAGGTTTTATAATGCTAGTTTCCTGGTTAAAGTTCATCTATCTTGAGCAAACTCCCCATACAATAAGTTTCTGGCTCATACAATCAATGATTATTAATACAAACTTTTTTGGCATCATGACCTTCCCCATGTTACTCTTGAAGATCTCATTACATACATCTTTTCTGGGTTCAAAACTCCCCATGGCAAGAGCTACTGAGATGCATAGTTCCTGCAGCACCTGGCATGATGCAGAATCTTTGCCACCTGTTTTTTCAAATTAGGGTTGCCCAAAATCAAAACAATGGTGTGTCCGGAAGGATAG